>SDWI01002548.1:0-19199 GCA_009193005.1 Lamellibrachia luymesi
TGTGTGATTTGGAAGACGTACTGAATTTTGCAGATGATACAAAAGTATTCAGAAATGTTACTAATGTTACAGATAAACAAAGTTTACAGGATGATGTAAATAAATTATTTAAATGGTCAGAAAAATGGTCAATGTTATTCAATTTTGGGAAGTGTAAATGCATACACATAGGACATGGAAACATGGACGAAGAATATAAAATGGGGGATGCTGTATTAGATAGATCCACACAAGAAAAGGACATTTAGTGCTGACATGAAAGTTTCAGAGCAATGTCGGATTGCTGCTTCGAAAGGAAATCAAATTCTAGGGCTAATTAGGAGAACTATCACGTATAAGGAGAAACAGCTAATTGTACCCCTGTACAAAGCAATAGACCACATTTGGAATACTGTATTCAAACATGGAGGCCATATCGTAAAAAGGACACAGACAAACTAGAAAGAATACAACGAAGAGCAACTAAAATTATTCCAGAATTGAGAGACCTTAGTTACGAAAACCGCTGATTACAGTGTGGTTTGATAAAACAATAGACCAGGAGACTAAGATGAAACCAAATAGAAATGTAGCGAACGGTTATGAGGATGTTGATTGGAATATGTTCTTCAAAGTTAAAGAAGGCAGTAAAACCAGAGGACACAAAGCAGCATTAGTTAAGGAGCAGTGTAGGTTGGACATAAGAAAGTACTCTTTCTTACAACGGGTGATAAATTAATGGAACAAACTGCCAAATGATTGTGTTAATGCTAGTTGTGAATGTTTAAAAATAGGATTTACATATATCTGATAAGGGCAGGCTACACATAGATGAGAAAATTGTTGGACTGTAGATAAGCCAATGGCTTCCTTGTCCACTTGCCATCTGGAACGTGTTGTTTGGGATGGCAATCTTGTTAAAAACTTAATATATTGGGGGAATAAAGCCCTTATTTGTAAGTTGAAATGTTCTGATATTAATTGTTAGTGAAGTAAGGATGAAATAATCCTTTTTATGAATCTAGTTGTATAATTTGTTCAGTAAATTCACTGGAGCTGAATAAGACTACAAAAACTGTCATGTTAGATCAATGCCAACATTTTATTTGATTGAGGTCCACTCAAAGTAGCAGTAGGATCTTCCAGCATAAAACAAATTGGTTACCTTCATAATGTTGTTTGTCTTCTCAATCTTGAGGTACAGCATCGTTTGGACAATATTCAATATGTTGGCTTCTTTCAGAAGATTCACATTATCTTCTTTTATTGAAAATTAACAAAATACATATGTGCTGTATATCTAATAAGATTTAAGCAAATGTCCATCCAAAGCAACAGACAAAGGGTAGATGGATAAGGAATCACTAAACAGTTTCATCAATGTGTCGACAGTCTTGACAGATATCTGTCAAATTTGTTTCTATAAATATTATTTTACTGTTGGCACTTCCACAATCCGAAGATCATTTATTTAATTCATTTATTGTCATCTATGGTATCCAAAGGGATCAGTGAGATATTAACAAGTATCTACTGGAGTGAAATTATTACTAAATTAAGTTTGCTGCATGCTGTAAAATCACTCACTGAAGTCCACTTCAAACACCTTGAAGCTGGCAGTCCACTCATTGAGGCCAATGATCAATCCCAGGTTGCAGGTGTCATATCTGAAGTAGGCGGTCAATGTGTGTTGGTAGATGAACAACTTAAGGTCAACACAACAACTGATGCTGGTGCAAATCTTGTCAAAGCGACACAGGATGTTCTTGCCAACTCGACTCCCAATGTAAACAAATTATGTCAATGTTAAGTACATGTTACTGCCTTGTAAGACTTTCTAAAGAACTCACAATTGATTTATGAACCCCTATACTAAACACTTGAGTTATGCTCTGATAACACAACACGATCAATGAGGGATTGATGGGCTCCCGGACTCTCTCTTCTTCGTCCACAGTTCATTTCTCCTTTCTTCGGTCTTCCTGATACCACTCCACACAGCCTGTCGCCAGTTGTTGCAGCCTGCTGCAGCAGATTTCCAGGACTCAATGCTGCTCTGAATAGTATTTCTGAACTGCAGCATCTATACCAATACTCCCACTAAGAATGGTCCAAACACTCCTGGTCAGATCATGTATATCAAAATGCTAAAGAAGACTTCATGTTGAAATATTACACATAATGACAACAGCTATGCTGGTCATAGATTAGCTGTCTGCACCAGAAATCAATATTTCATGAAATTAGTCATAAGAATACTTTCCTGAAGTACTAAGCCAGTAATATTATATAAGTAATAAGTCACCACTGATAATAAACATTGTCCAACCTCAATTTCTTCCACAATTTTCAAGCTTGTTTGTCCCCCATGGAGTTAATTTTGAAGTTGAAAACATCTTTTAACTTTGAGAGATCAGAAAGGCCTAAACTCTTGGCAAAGTCTAAAAATGAAAAATTATAAATGATAAATACAAGTTATATGAAACGTTTCTGGTTGCATTAACACATCTTAGTCAATGGTAAGTACAAGGAGTATCTTGAGTTTATTGACTGCTACTATTAATACATATTCTGAACAATTAATCAGCACAAAGTTACAATGCTAAAACATGTTTTTAACATTGTTTAATGGAGGACTACGAAGTTGTTTGATAAATGGTAGAACTAATGGATGGCATTACTCATAACAAACATGAGCAATAGAGACTGTACATATTAGAGTATCAGGATATCATACCCATTGCATGTAAATGTGAATATCTAAACAACCAGTATTACTGTTAGAATGACATTTTCTGCTGATCAGTGGCATCATTTGCTTGGCAAAATGATTACAAGTTTTAACACTAACCACATAATTGAGTTTATATCTTTAAGATATGAATCTGATTATGTAAGATATATTGTCTAAACTCACTCTCCAGACAAATACGAAGTGATCATACTCCTGCACCCATTTGGGAGGCGGCACCTTTCACTTACGCAGGTATTCAGTGGGGTCAATCATCCTACTTGTAACAGTCTTTACCATAGCCATGTGAATGTGAGGATCAGAGCAACAGTCTGGCTTATGACCCACACCAATCACTGCTCCAGTTGCCATCTACGAGCAAAGTCATCATCTTATAAATATCTATAGCAGAAAGGAAATGAACATAACATGTGGGAAAAGTTCAACAAGAATTATTAAATTAAATAAAAAATTTCCTCAGCTTTTTATTTAAATATATTGATTTCTTAAAAGAAGTATTTTGTCACTGATACATACTGACACTATGTAACCATGTAAAGGTAATGATAAAATGTGAGACACAGTACACTAAACATACCATTGCAATACAGGAGATGGAGTGATAACTAGAATAAAATATACAATACACACTTTAGTTGATTAGATCCAACTTGCAACTTGTGTCCAACTTGCCTGTTTTGTTTCTACCACATTCAGTACGCACTTCAGTTGGTTGATTGCAAGGGTCATCCATGTGAAGTGTCCAACAACATTCAATACACATTTTAGATTGATTAGTTGTAAGGGTCATCCATGGGAAGTATCCAACTTCCCTGCTTTGTCTACCACATTCAGTACACACTTTAGGTGATTAGTTGTAAGGGTCATCCATGGGAAGTATCCAACTTGCCTGTTTTTCTACCATGTTCAGCTCAACATTGTTAATGATAACATCCACATTATTCATGTTGCTCACACAAATGTTGATCCAGTCACATTCAGATGTCTGCCATAAGGAGCAACAATCTACAATATACAACATAGTCAACGTAGCCTACTACATGACATATCTTGCCATCAAATTCTTAGCTTCTGGAAGCTTACCAGCTGAGGGCTTGAGGCAATGTTAAGTGGTAGATCTTTATTTTGTAGTAGAATTCGAGTCTTGCCATATACATGACACATAAACATGTCATAACATGTAAATATCAGTGCTCTATGTGCACATACCTGCCAAGCTGCAGTGGAAATGCTTATCAATACCTACATGACACCTTGAATTCACGTGGAGATACTGGGTAAGGGTAATATGGACACCAATAATCATAAAAGCAGGAAATAAGTTAAAATTACATGTTTCTATTACATTTGTTCTACTTTTCCATAGAAAAACATTTGAATACATATAAGGCAACTGTTTAATTTAAATGGAATTGTTTCTGTCAAGATGGCCTAGTGACACCTATATATAAAACATTACTGGTTTTTTTATGGGGACTAATAACATCTTAGCACACTACCTATCCATAAGACTAATTAATTGTCATTTCTACCTGTGACGATTACATAACTGTTGGTAGTCCTGTCACACTGCACTGGCGCTTTGATACTGTGTAATGAACAAGAAATATATTTACCTCCTGTCCAACAGTGACTTTCAACATGATTCCTTTGTGGCTGTAATGACCATTTTCCGTCTATTTCCCAGACACCAAAACCACATGATTTCTACTTGAGCAGTTTCTTTGGGAACTTTTCATTCACCTTCACCTTTAATTTACTCTTAGCTCTTTATCTGATGCATTGATTAGTCGGGTGTGCATACACTATCTATAGTGATTGCCTGAACCTGACCCATTACAGCAACCCGTGCATCCTTTGCCAAAGCCTCAGCATTCTGCATAACAGTGTTATTCATTTAATAATATTCAACTGCAATATTACGCCAGCTGTTGCAACATTTGCTGACTTGAGGTAAGTGTAAACATGACAATGGACAATTAAAAGCAAAATAATAATTTCCACTTGAAAATAAAAAAATATTAACATATTAGTATGCAATCATATCGTTAGTATTGTCGTGGAATTTGTACAAAGCATATCATTGGAAATATATTTTTGTACATTTCACATTTGTACGTACCGATATTGGTAATTATGTATGAATATTTATGTTCTATGAGCTGATAGTTTTATCAAAAGACATACATTGGAAATACTGTAAATATGTACATCTCTTCACTTGTGTTTGTGGTATTTTGGTTAAATAAATTATTACTATTATTATTATTATTATGTTAGCAGATTTAAATGTAAACTGAACAACAGAATACATTAACTGACAAATTACTATTGTAAGGTTATTTACCATAAGAAAAAATACCCCACAGCTTGATCCATCTGCTTGCTGTCTGCAGGGCATGTCACACGTTTCCCAGTCAGCCAGTTCTGCCTCAACTTCCTCTGACCTCTACGTGTAATCTCTGCAATGTCAAAATGTCATAAATGTCAGTACTATTGTATATAGACACTTATCAATAATACTTCCATCTTTCCGTCACTCTGTAATAAATATGAACACTCCACATATGAATGTTTATGCATACATACACCTAGTGCTCAGTCGATTAAATTATGCATAACTTTATTTTTAACAATATTGGCTATGTAAGCTCACAGATAATAAACTGACTGACAGTAAATAGACAGATCGTAAGCAGACAGATAGACCCATTGATTTTTTTACAATCTACATATAATACATATATGACACAATGTAACATATAAAGGTCAAGGAGACTTAACATTTAAACTGAAATTGATAAATGATAGTGATGTCATAAATACACCTCTTTCATTCGATATAATATACATTAATACTCACTTCCATCCATCCATCAGTGAAGGCAGCTTGTTTGTACTTGGCAGAGTTCAGTGAGTTCAGTACAGATACTCGTTTGGTCTTGATTTCCGCAACAAGCAGCATCCAATGTTCACCTGCATCAAATTGCAGTGGATTGGTTGATGCATAACAGCACACAGGCACAACCACGTATTTTAAGGTACCGAAGTGTACCTAGGAAGCCACAGTATGACATTCATGGTAAGTTTTTTAAATTATGTTATAGTACTCTGAATAGTGTAGTATTGGTAATTATTTATTGGTACACACCTATAAATTTACAAAGTGATGAGATTAGTTTATTAACTCGGTAATTTAGGCGATTTCCCGAATTATGGTGAAACGTCATTATTAATTTTTTTAATAATCTGTCTCATGTGGTAATGCAACATCCTGTTTCAAAAAATGTTGACATTACGTTACTTAATTATTGCATTATTCCTCAATCTATATGCTTGATGAATTCATCAAAAACTCTTGCAAATGAGTGTGCAGAGAAATGTGAGGTTTCGCTATACTCACTTTCTGGAACATCCATTCATGACCTGTCTTGGCTTGGCACTTTAGGGCAATGTGGCTTGGTAGAACAAATAGTTAGCCAGGGTTCTCACACACAAGCATAGCCATTGATCACCTACAACAATCAGTGTCAAGATGAGATCACTGGCAGTGTTAAATGAACTATGTGTAGGGATATAAGTTCGGGATTATGTAATAAACAGATTACATGTTCACTTCCAGCAGTATTCTGTTGTGTCATCTCCAAACGTGATGCATGGTAATAGTATGTACTGGTAGTATCACATGCATTGTTACATGCATCAATGCAAACCTATAGTCATATCATATTAAACTTGCTATGACCATAACACCAAGTGTGCGTGCATTCGTGCGTGCGTGCGTGCGTGCGTGCATGCATGTGCGTGTACGTAGACATGTATACCCAATCAAGCTATCATATTATGCTTAGTTATCAGAATATTTCTCTCGTTATTCTTATGTAATTACTTAGCATAATGTTATTTCAAACATAGCATAACACACAAATGTTGCATAATTTAGTAAATATTAATGTAATTAACGTTAAAAATTCTTATAAAGTTAATACATATCATCTAAAAAATGTACTTGCATTGTAATTGTCCCATTCGCTGGGTTGTAGTGTGTCCAGGTCTTCAGTGGTCAGAGTGTAGTTGCCGACTACTGTCTTCTTTTTGGCATGCCGAGTCACCTTTGCTATGCCAGACAGATGACAGCATGTTGTCTGGACGTTCACTAAGTCTGGTTGACAACACTAGCAAGGCTGCCACTATTTGTTACGTGTCGAAACGATGGTCGGGATAGACTGTCAACAACTCACAAGTGATGTTGGGGAAATTGTCGTCATTTTCATCCATTTCGTTTACCAGTGCAAAGATTGGATCAGTCATTCGCAACCGAGAGCAATGTGCAATGTTTCCTGGAATTAGCTTTTGGATGGTGTATTTTGATGACGCATCAATCACTCGGCTCACAGATGATTTAGGGAACTCTTTTAGAGACAGGGATTCACCTGATTGGTCAATGTCAGTGTTAGGCGCAGATGATTTTTGTTTTTGGTAGCACCACTACTGTCAGATGCTTGCCTTTTGGACGTCCACGTGAAACTGGCTTGTCACCAAGATGAATACTGCTCCAATTCAGTCGCAGCAACTTCTTACTTTTATGTTGGTTCAGTGACTTCACTGACTCCTGGGCTGGCACTACATCAAGGTCCTGTCAAGTTTTTATTTTATAATTTATCGAACCATCACAGCATCAACACTGTAAAAAGCGAAAATGCACTTACCATTTACTAAAGTACTTCATAGAAATACACGAGTGTTGTCATGCAGTTAAACAAACTTATTATTTTTTATAATGAAAAATAAAATGTATGCATTGTGACATAACATTTAGAAAGCAGTTTTGCAGTTTATGCCATGCCCTATATAATTCAATACATACTGGCAGTGCAGATAGACTACTTGTGTAATCAAAGGCATCTCTGTGCTTCGGTGACGCAGGGCTTTCGCTTCTCTTGCCGTGTTCACTGACATCCTCTGTGTCGTCTTTGCTCACAACTTCCAGAAAGAGTGCACTTTGAGTATAGCAAACAATATAATAAATACTCAAATTTAGTTAATAAGGCAACACACCGCAGGTAGATAGGATAATTGTTTTATTTGTGCAAATCGTGCAAAATTGTCATGCAAATGGGTCGTTCTGAGCAAAACATATATTGAACTTTTTGCAGCCAGACCCCTTGTTTCCATGGTAACAAACAAAATGTCTGGCATTTTGAGCAAATATTGGCAAATTTATAAACATTGCCATTCTTTATTGAACAAATATATGATTATAATTCTTGCAAATCCATGTTCAATACACATTCTGTGGTACAATGACCAGAGCATTTGTTAAAATGTTATTTCATGTTCTAAATAATTGTTTCGATAAGTGCAGAAAAAACTTCGTTTTTGGCAACAAATATGGGTTTTTCTTTCAAACTGTTAATTTTTTTGTGTTTAAAATGTATCGAGTCATTGTGCAGAACAGAGTATGCTGAATGCAACATTCCAAACCTTGTTTTTTTCAAATGTAGAAAACACATTTTTGAGAAAATGGCCATCAAAGATTGAAAAATTAGATTTATTACTTGAGGGATGCATGTTTTATTCATGAATAAAAGTTATTTAGAGGTATGTATTTGCTATAAAATTGAACTTTATAGATACTAAATACACAAAGCTATCAGAATACATTGGAAACACCTTTTGAATATTTTTATACAAAAAATTATATTTCACCTGGGATGTCTCCCCTTAATTAAACATATTTCCAATCAAAACTCTCATCGATTTCATGTTTCTGACGTAAATGAACGTAACATGAAAAAATATAATTCCATACATACTGGCAGTGCAGATCGATTTGTGGAATCAAAGACATCTCCTCTGGGCTTCGGAGAGGCAGGGCTTTCACTTCTCTTGCCGTGTCCACTGACATCCACTGTGTCTTCTTTGCTCACAACCTGCAGAAAGAGTGCACTTTGAGTATAATGTAGTACAAAAATACAACTACAACAAAGCTGCTCATCAAAACTGTCAAAACGTAATATGGTGTGAATTACACCTTACACTTATGTTCATGAATAAAACATCTTCGAAAGTGCTTAATGATTCGTTGTTATGTATCAGTGCATCAGATTTAATTTAAATAAAACTATTTACTGTACAATAGGTAACAGATTCCCAGAGCGTGAATAAAAAGGATGGGATGTGTATCTATTACTTTCTCAAGAGAAGTATAAGCTAATAAGCATACCACTGCATTTTAGGCAGGTGCAATAAATAGTAACACATGTAACTGTTAAAAAAATATGCAAAACACGTTCGTAAATAATATACTTGTATTTAGTACAACCTCAACAATTCTGATGCCAATGTCTTGTTTTACTTCTGAAAAAGAAAGTGATCTTATATCATCATGTGCTGCAGACAATATGTATATAAGCATGCAGGCACACATTAATTATTATTACTTAGTGGGAATGGAGATGTCTGCTGAACTGACGCCACCAAGATCTTTCAAGCAGACACTTTCATTTGGAGTATGATGCTGTTGTTGTTGCTGGGCAGAAGGTTTGTCATTTTCTAATCAACTACTACGATGTAAACTTAATTGCCCACAGTCCAATGCTTCAGGAGAATGTCAAGTTGTGCCATCTCTTCCACGAAATGCTTGGTGGAATGCTCAGAGCATACCCCAGCATTCTGTTTGCATACTGCCATCATCTTAGAATACTTTGTTCCTCTACCTATCGGCTTTGCTGGCTGAAATGCATGTTGTTTTATGGTAACAAAACCAGTGGTTACTCGGCCATCCAGCTACCACTTGGCATCATGTAACCACCTCTCATGGATGAGGTGCTTGTCAAACAGGGGAATATGCAGATGCAAGCGCACAAGAAAGATGTGCTTGCATGGTAGAATGTTGGTTCTAAAATCTGGACAGCTACACCCAGACACTTTTTGTCTACGGGCCATTTTGATGATGATGTTGCCACACTCTTGACTTCATAGCCGTGGGACATGGTTTCCACTGTTGCACCCTTTTGGAGCTGTCAAGCAGTAGCTAATCGCTTCCTGATTTCTGTAGCTGCAGTTTCTGTTGCAAAATCACTGTACTGCTTAAGTACAGACCCGGTGGCTTCAACATTTATGGGCTGTGTCATTTAAATGTGCAAGGCATTGTAGTCGTGACTGGCGCGGACACCTTGATTGTAAAGACGAAGCCCTCTGATCATCTCACTCAGTGACTACTTTGAGGTGGCCATTGGCATCGACATAGCAACGCACCCATGTCTCCTTGATGCGATCCCAGTTGTCAGAGAAGTATCTCAGGAATTTTTCTGGGGCATCTTTTCTCAGCTCAACGAAACTGGTTTGGTAATCTTTCTCCGAATTGGCATATAACATTGAAACTAGTGACTTTCTGACTGTGTCTCTTTCAGCAGAAGTGCACTGAATGTTACTCGTCTCTTTGCGGAATGTTTTGGCCACATGGAAGGTACACAAGATGATTTTTGCATTTGGCAAAATGTGCTTCATAACACAGAGTAGAGTAAAATCTTTGTCAACAATCAGACACTTCGTTTTTTTCTTCACAGTTGGGACAGTTGTGGTGATAGATTCTAAGTAGAACTGAACATTTCCTTGTGTCTATGTGCACGCTATGCATTGTGCAATGCCGTATCCATTGCCATCCTCAATAACTGCACTGATTAGTGGCATACGGCGGTCATTCAGGTTGTATGTTATGTCTACTTCCAGTACATGGCAGTAGCGTTCTGCAAGCAATTTCATTGTTGACGTTTGCACGAATATTGCTTCCAGGCAGTTGTCCTCGTTTATTTTTAGGTCAGTGGTTGAACCTGGATCGTCTTCTAGAATCGCATCTAGTTCTTGTAGGAGTTTCTCTTCTTCATTTGGACCAGCAAGTTTCTCCTTTGTCTGGATATTGTGCATGTATTTTCTGGTTAGTTGTTTCCCTGACTTGTCAGACATCATATTCGCAGATGCTCCACATTGACATCCAAGGCCAGCATGTTGATGATTTCCTCTCTCTTTGACACTTTCTCACTCTTTGACACGTCATGGTTATAATCAAGTTTGACCTCTCTCAAAAATAACTCGTGTGTCACTTGTAGCAGTGACGTAGATTGAATCTGTGCACTGCATTTTGTAAGTTCTACAATAAACAGGAACAACATTATGATCAAATATTAGCACATGAAAAATCAGATTAAAACATCAGTCAAATTATACTACTTAAAAACAATTTTATGTTTAAAAGATGCATAGTTTTAAGAATCTTTGAAGGAAAATATAATTTGGATCGTGCTGTTGCCCTTATACTTGCTAAAATTCCTAAGGAGTATGTTACTGACATATATCTAAATCCAACATGAGAAATGCCTCAGTGTTACTTTATTCATGACTAATCAACAAGAGTTTATTTATTGTAAATTTCTAAGAAGTATATTTGTAAGTTACATATATACACTGGAAAATAAAAATATGTGTCAAAAACAATTGTGGGCAAACAAATTCAAATTTATCTCCTCTCAAGACAACTTCATATTTATTTCACATAAAAAACGAGAGTTTGACCTACTGAATATAAAACTATCCTGACTTGAACTATAGACAGTTTATTTGACTCAGAGTTGTTTGATTTAAATAATGTGATTTAAATCATTTCTTAAATCACTCCAAAAAATCACTGATTTATGATAATCGCTCATTTATATGAATTTAACACAAATAATTGTTTACAAGATCAACAAAGTGTTGTGTATGTTTGAGCTATTCCCTTTCTGAATGCAGTGAAGCCACACCAACTTGTCTTCCAGAGGAAGTATATTTTCAAGTCAGAAACCCCGAGTTAAAGTCCACTTAGAGCTTGTGCTAATTGTTACCAATTCGGTATGTTGACTCAAATGAGACAGTCTGGGCTACAGACTAATAATGTACCAGTTTGCAGTCTGGTTAGACACCTTCAGAGTAGGCAGAGCCCTGGACAGGTGCTAATATACCCTCTCAGCAAACAATAATTATCAGGGCTACAGCCACACAGCATGCTTTCATTAATTTCAAAGACAGATTATGCAACTACAGGGGTGAGGCCTTGTGGACATTGTCTAAAGGGTGGATTTGTCCCAATGAGTGCCACAAACAATTTAAAATTGGATCTGGCACTGTATCAAATAAAATATTATTATACATGTATTTTAAAACGACAGTTTTGTTGCTGTTGTAAACCAAACTTATGCATATGATATAATTATGTAACTTTATATAAAAAAATCATGTACTCTCTGTTAAGACAAGTACCCAAATCAATTTGAATAGAACACGTTTGAAAGAGTTTATAAATATAAACATCTATATAAATGTCTATATACCAGATTTTGAAGAAAAAATAAATAAATCAAATAAATGAAAAAATCTTATTGAAATAAAAACAATCAAGGCGACCAGAAAGAAATTTTATATAATTAAGTTAGAGCAACCAGCTATTAAAGCCCAATTCTCACTGAAGTTGCGCAACAAATATGATATTTTACAAGACTACAACGAAACAGATGATGAAAAAGTTGAGAAACAATGGCAAGACTTTGAGGATGCATACAAAGAAACAGCTCAAGAAGTATTGGGGTACAATAAGAAAGGGCAAAAAACATGAATCAGCAAGGAGTCATGGGAGCTAGTAGAAGAGAGAAAACGACTGAACGAAAAACATTGAGCAGACAAAGTCAGACAGGGTTAAGCAGAATTACATGGATAAATATAGGTGTAAAGACAAAGAAGTGAAGAAGAGCATGAGGCAAGACAAGAGGCAGTGGGTTGACCACCTTGCCATGGAAGCAGAGGAAGCAGCATGTAGTGGAAAAATTAAAGAAATGTATGATATTACATAAACCCTCAGTAATGACAAACGTAAGACAACAAATGCAGTGAAAGACAAATGTGGAAATTTAATAATGGAAGGTTTGTCAGAAGGATGCGATGGAAAGAACACTTTGAGGAAATCCTTAATAGACCTATACCTGATGACCCTGTAACAGATGTGGAGATAGATCCGATCATAAATGAAATCAGCACTGACCCAATAACAAAAGCAGAAATTAGAACAGTGCTAAGGAAGATAAAAAACGGAAAAGCAGGGGGCAAGGAGAACATTACAGCAGAATTATTAAAAGCAGACATGAATACAACAGAAAACTGGCTTGTCAAATTATTCAGAACATTTTGGGAACAAGAGAAAGTGCCAAAAACGTGGAAACAGGGACTGATCGTTAAAATACCGAAGAAAGGTGACCTTACAGAGTGAGGGAATTGGAGAGGAATTACTTTGACATATGTTCGCAGTAAGGTATTGACAGAATAAGAGATGGAGTTAACAGCAAGTTGAGAGACGAACAAGCAGGTTTCAGAAGTGGGAGAGGCATAGTAGAACATATATTTATTTTACGAAATATTATAGAACATGTAGTGGAATGACAGTCATCTCTATACATCACGTTTGTGAACTTTGAAAAAGCTTTTGACTCAGTGCACCGTGAGAGTCTATGGAAAAATTATGGAGAGCTATGGAATTCCATGCAAGATAATCCACATTGTACAGATGTTATACGAAGATAGTGAATGTGCAGTGTTAGACGAAGGTGAGGAATCTGAGCGGTTCAAGGTAAAAACTGGAGTTAAACAAGGAAATGTAATGTCTGGATTTATCTTCTTGATAGTAGTGGACTGGATAATGAGAAACACAACAGCAGGAAACAAAACAGGGATAAAATGGAACATCACGTCAAAACTAGAGGACCTGGACTCATGTCACCATGCTACACACACATGTCATCATGCTACACACTCATGTCACCATGCTACACACACATACAAACAAAGACAAGACAACTGAATCAATTTGCAGCAAGGACAGGACTAAGAATAAATAAAAAGAAAACTCAAATATTGAGGATAAACAGCAAGTGCGAAAACAGAATACTAATCGATGATCAAGAGCTAAAGGAAGTGGACAAGTGTAACTACCTGGGTGCTAATGTCAATAAGAAAGGAGGAGGCGGTGATGACACTGTTAACATAATTCGTAAAGCTAGGGTATCCTTCAGGAAACTAAAGTGATTGAGACGAATCCGATGGCCATACATTGCATCAAATCGAGATATTCTCGCAAAAACAAAATTGAAGACAATCAGCACCGAGGTCAAGCTAAGAAGATGGAAATGGGTAGGACATATCCTACGAATGGACAAGAACAGCAAATGTGAGACGGCATTGACATGGACGCCTGAAGGTAGAAGAAATGTTGGTCGACCAAAGACAACATGGCAATCAACTATTGAAAATGAAAGACGCATGCTGGGGTGGAACAGCTAGAACGAAGCCAGACGTGTAGCAGCTGACAGAGCGAGCTGGAGGAGATGCACTTCGGCCTTATGGGCCACTGGGCCCGAAAAGGATAGGTGAGGTGAGGCATAAAGCAGGGAAGCCAACATGAGGCTGTTCTTTGAATGGTTGTTATCCCATACAAGGTTCATGTTGCTGTCATGATGTGTGCTTCTAATTAACAATGTTTATCAAATTCAAGCTACCAATATTAATAATAATTGACTAGAACATAGTGTCACATAATGTAAGTCTTCCTGTAATATATACTGGTCAGATGGACTACTGTTTTTTTTAAATAACTTCATGCAAACAAATACACCGTAAGCAAATAAACATTAAAGGGCATATCAAAAGCTCTGGTCAATGAATCCATAATATTTTGCAGTTGTGGTGAATTGCCGTTGTGGTATGTCTTTTAGTACAGCCAAACTGATATGTATTTTTACATGGTCTATAATACAGTGTTCCCTGCATTTACACATCGGCTGCATTACACATTATACTTATTAAACTAATGTCTCTATTTAAGTTTTTTACTTGACTGCCTTTCTTAAATATAGCAACAAGTCAATGCTTTGGTATTTTTATGCCAAAAGTTTGTTAAACGCCTTAGCTAGTGGTATACATAACTGTACAGATAGTTCTTTTACAAATCTAAGGTGAACCCTGTGTGGTTGTACTGATTTATTTACCGTTTGTAAAGTTTTCCCCCGTTTGAACTACTCTACTATGGCTGTTTTCCTTGCGGCCCTTTCCTTGCTGATATTGAAATTTGGCCCATATTCGGGCTTATTTCCACTGGTGGAATAAGCGATATGGCACCATGCAACTGGTTCCAGAGAAGTGGTCAATATTGATTTAGGATATATTACTATGACTTTACTTTTTACTATGACTATGTCAAGTCTGAAACACTTTCACGATTCTAAGCTTAAGGCCCGGGGGGGGGGTACTGCCATTCCAAAGCGGTGGGGGTGTGCCACCAGAGCACATGGAGAGAGAGAGAAATCAAGAAATTTAGGGTCACCAAAACAGGTCAACTTCCTCATCGATGAAGCATACCTCGTATCGAAAGCGTCCATTGATTTAATCTTCGCCAGGTATTAAGACACACAAGATGTAATGTGTCCTCGTTTTGCTGTGCCTGAGGGCCCAGTAGTGGATGCTGCAGTGCCGACTGCAGCGAGAAACGTGACCGAAGTGGCTCGGAGTCAGACTCCAGTTTGGAAGCGGAAGCGTTTCCGCGTGGGCGAGTTCGTGGGCGAGATCGTGGGCGAGGTCGTGGGCGAGGTCGTGGACGAGGTCGTGGAAGAGGTCGTGGGCGAGATCTTGAGCGAGGTCGTGAACGAGGTCGTGGACGAGGTCGCGGTCGCATTGAAACTCTCCAGGGTGGTGGCTGTGCTACACAGTCATTGACCACGTTGAAATGACAGAGCGTGAACTAAGCTGCAGTGCAGCAACATAAAATGGGCATTTACATAAGGCGGGTACTCACGCCCACCAAACGCGCCCCCTGGTGGATGTGCCATGTTTCGTTAATGTTATACATCAATCAATAACATTATCACGTAAACTTGTTGCCTTTTCCAATAATAAATTGAAATGTTTTACTAAATATAATTGTGGCTTATGGTTATGGATGACTCGAAGTAATTGTTTTCAATATTACATTGTTGTGTAATGAATTTAGGTAATGTAATACATTATTTCATTGTTTCATTTCATTTTTCCCCTTACTATATTCCAAATTTGGTGAATGTAGCCCATCTTTGGCAATATTTAAATTAGGACTATGTATTATATATCAAATGAAAGCTCATTGCATTGGCGTTCTGGAGGTGTCACTAATTCTTNATATATATTGTTCACGCGTTCATAACGTCCGTTCATTTGGAAATTTATAGGTAGGTAAATATTGATCAATCGTGAAAACCAAAACAATTTAATGGAGTTCCTTGACATTACATCTGGAGGAATCGTATTTGCAATTTATGGACGATGGATCTATTATTGTTCGCAGATTGGTAGGTCACTCGAAGTTATAAAGCTTCCTTTATAACTATCAACATTGCTCAGGAATACTTAGACACAATGTAGTACGAAATAACAATCTTTATTAAGGTAGACCAATCTTTATTCGTGGTCAGCCTACATGTGACAACCGATTGTTTCTACACCAACACAAGCATCTTTTACCACTTGCTTACGTGCGTTTGTTCATGCATGTGTACATGTACTTCCGCGGGCGTGTATGTGTGTGTGAGTGTGTGTGCGTGTGAGTGAGCGTGTGAATAGGTGCGGGCGTGTGCATGCAGTATTTGCGCCTGGCACAATGAAATTTACGATGAGAGCTAAGATTTATGTGCGATGTACTTCACAAAGAAGCAGTTTTGTAAAGATGCTACCAACGAGCATAAATCTTACAAAGAAAACGCACAAAAAAGGCACAAGATCTTCATCCACCACCCTCACACCATGAAAAGCGGTAGATCTACCATTTTGATGCATTGCTAAGGACTAATTGTCTTATAATCATTTTGGGAACAAGAGGAATTGTCAATAATACGGAAGCAGGGCTGATGCCAAAATATAAATTTTATCTCAGGGGTTCCCAAACTGTGGCCCGCGGCCCTCGGGTGGTCCGCGGGATGGTTTGACAAAGCAATGTTCACTTTAAATGTGACAAAAAATCCTTAAACCCATTAGACCCTCAAATGTTTAAGCTGTAGCTTCAAAAGAATTTATATCTTATAATGTTTATTTTGAATCAAATTGAATTATATATGCAATAGTGTAACTACGATGTATATAAGCTTAACACATGTTGTAATTCTGCGGTGTGAAACTTCGGAAATAAATGTTCTTACCAAATATTGAGAGATAAGTTTGACATGATAGTCATATATTACTGCAATAACATCACCAATTGCTGGTTGTATCAATAGTGTTTGCAATACAGTGGGCCTTAGTGACTTTAGCAGCCCCAAGGGCGTGAAGGAAAAAAGTTTAGGTTATCTTACAGAGAGCGAAGATAAACTAGCCGACTTCAGAAGAGTAAGAGGTACAATTGAACATTATATTTATTTTACGAAATATAATAGATGAGGTAGTGGAATCGCATAAATTATTATAGATCACGTTTTTGCAATTTTGTTCCGTGCACCGATGGAGCCTTTATAAACTTACGGAGAGCTATGAAATCCTAAACAAGATAATCAAAATGATGAAGTTCGTAAAGTTGGATAGTGAATGTGCAGTGTTAGATGTAGGCAATACAAGAAGATGGAGCAGGATTGGTCAAGAGAAAGACAAACTGGCGAAAAACTGTAGCACAAGAAAACAAGAATTGGAGTGGAAGACATTGACTGAAGCCAAACAGTTGGCTAGAGTTAAAATGAGTTGGATAAGTACCACTGCAATATATCACCCGAAGAGGATATGCAAGGATAGGTAATGGAGTTGATTAACCAATTTTATTGTAACAAATGCAACAGCTTTAAATAGGCCATGGGATAGGTAATTGTACATCACAATGGCAGTAGTTGTTGTACAAAATATTCCGTGTAATGCATGTGCAAAGAAAAAATTGAGGTTTGGGAATGATAGACAGGAACCATGATAACTTCGAGAATTATTAAAAGGTAAATATAGAAAGAAAGGCTGCAATAGGTTCTCTTAAAAGAGAGTGTCACGGTTATATTTTAGAGTGTCACGGTTAGTTTTAGTGCATCGTTCAACCGTCGCGCTTAAGGGTCGAATGCTCTGCCATACGCCTAACCTGGGTCAATGTCAAAGTGTTGTCCGATTTCCGGATGTAGACACTGATACGTTTCCCTCCTGTCTCCGCCAAATATACGTACCTGGAACATGTTGCACAAAACTTATTTCGCCATTACTTTGTAATATAGCAAATCAGCCAATCATTTAAAGTGAAACAAAAATAATGGTGATGGGTCTATGCTCCTATACTAGTTACTCAAACATAAACATTTGTAACTACAAATACGAATATCGCGCTAGTGGTTTGCTAAGAAAAGCCTAGTTGAACACGTAACATTTTAATTGTATGGGTTGCGCCATACTGTTAGAGCAGTCAAGAGGGTAAACATCTAGTTAAAGTGTTTAGCAAGAAGTTTAGCAAAATTCGCTCGCCTAACTAAAATATAGTTGTGTACACATATTCCAATTCTTGACAGTAGGATAGGGCAATGGTGTGTGCGTCCAAATTTCAATTTATGTAACATATCTTGCATTCTTTCTGACAATATATCACGTTTGATTGAGACTGCGTTGGTTTTGTGTATACCAGCATAATTTAGTTATCTAATTCTCATAGAACTGCACATATAGGTCAACCGCAAAAATGGCCGGAATAATTTTTTAAAAACATTCTAAAGGAAAACTATGACTTTTGTTTCTCTTTAAACATGGCCTACTCCAGATAGACAACAATACTGCGGACACCTACTTGCCATCCGGAGATGTGTTTATGCCATTCGGGATGCTACGTCCTGTTAGGAGAATATGCCCCCTTGTGTCATCGTAGAAACCGACACTGCCAAGACTGAGACCACGAAGGATATCCACTTTAAAATCGAACTTGATGTAGTTGGTGAAGTAGAAATGTCTTCTCCCGTCGCCACGATGTCGTCGGGGCTGATGGTACACATGAAAACAGCGACGACGTTGACATATTGTTTATACCATCGAAGAGCCCCCACATATACAGTTGTCAAGAGAAAGAGTATACATATACAATATCTACAGTTTGTCAAGATCTTAATAGAACGAATCCGATTGAAATATACTATATTATATTATATTATATACGCAATTTTTTTAATGTTATTTTAATGACCTATGCTTACATTATTAGTGTAATTACCATATGTCGGTGTACACTCATTTATACTGCAACCAGTGTATGTGATACATCCATCAGTAGGCATGCACTCAAGCATGAAAGAAAGCACGCACCCATTCTCACACGCACGCACGTACGCACCCACGCATCCACACATACAGACACACACAGACATAAACACACACACACGAACACACACACACACACACACACACACACACACACACA
>SDWI01002549.1:12397-27678 GCA_009193005.1 Lamellibrachia luymesi
GTAAGTAAGTAAGTAAGTAAGTAAGTAAGTGCAAATGAAATTCGATGTATATATTCCTACGAGTTTTGTTCAAGTATTAAAAAGGTAAACACAATCGTTCACGCGTGATTGCCACGGAGCGTCGCTGACTTGTTCAGTACAGGCCCGTCCGTTCTTTGTCGCCTAATATTGGTCGAGTAATTCCGAGTAATATCCTTTTTAATAATCTGCACTAAACACAAATATATACAAATCAATGCAACTGGGCCTAAATGGTATTGATGTGTGTGAAGAGATGCCATCAATCGCTGTGTGAAAATATGCCATCAATCGCTGCTTAACGCTAAGCGTACATTGCCAAACTTGCGCGTCGCTGTTTGTGCGATTGGGCAGCGCACGTTAACCACCCGCTACACGAGAACGTCGCAAGCGATACCGGTCGTGTGCGCACACACGATGCACCTTATTAACAATGGCTGCTCGAGATATGATACTTTCTAGTGGTTGTTCGAGATATGTTAACTTCTAAAGTAATACTACTAATTGCTCAATTAATTACATGGATTTATGAAACACATATTTCAAAATGGCAAAATAATATAGCATGATAACATAAAAATAATGAATCAACATACACACCAGTAACAGATGTCCAAGAAAGTGTGTAAAACATCCACTGTGAAGTTGGCATTGTCCATACACGAACATCTAGATTAAACATTCGTTTTCTTAGAAAAACTAAAAAAAATGTTTTCCTATTCTGACAACCGCACACTCTCGCGCGTCGTGTGTCAGCTTGATGGCCCTTTGATCGGCGATACGACGACGCGACGTCGCCTCAAAAATAGGATACGTTCTATTGCAGGCGACGTTCCCGCGTCACATCGCAGATCACGGGGCAATCAAACTGCAATCAGGTCGCATACGACGGTATCGCCTCGTCGCCGCGACGGCGTCGCCTCGTCGCCGCGACGGCATCCCGCACAACACGCGTACGTACACACATGCTTAACACTGCGGTCGCTGTTATTTCAGGCGTGCCAGATATTGACCTATTTAAAGTCAATTATATTACGACCAATGCGTTCGATGTCGTCAGACTCGTCACTCACGCGGTTGATGTTTTGAAATAATATTGTATATAAATAGAAAAATATTGCTAGTTCTCACTGAGCATCTTTTGTTGAGTTGCGTACCAGCGTACGTTACACGACGGATCGATTTCATGTCAAATAATTGCATGATTCGCAATAAAGGTTTAGCGATGTTCGCCCAGCACAATGCTCGTGTTTCTGTAACCGCCCATGCCGCGACAAGACACGCACGACGTGCGTCTTTTGTAGGGTTAACCATATTGCAATCGCAAACATAGCCGGTGTATTCTTTTGGTCGTCCGATCCGTGCGGACTCTCTCCAATTGCATTCTTTTGGTAATCTTTGAGAGTCCGGAGACGTCCAATCTTTCCCTGCTTCTGAGGTGGATACGTGTGGAGACCACGTGACAAAAACGGCTGCGCCCGATTTAGCCTCGATTATCACCCTAGTCATCTAATGTTTTATTTGTGACAGTTGTTTGATGAATCATGTGCCTTGATATCAAATAATTAAACTGTTACATTTAATAATAAGGAAATTCGGTTTTGTAATTATCATCGTCTGCCTACTACTGTCAAGGGAGAGGCGTGGATTACGAGACGTACACATTGCAACATTGGTGTTTGATATGCGTTCTGATATAATATATACTCGTAATTACGAGTCGCAAACTGGGGCTCACGCTTGGAAGACCTAGCACAAAATGTGCAGGGCGAGTGATTATTTTTACATCACTTTATGTAAATCAATTGACACTTCAATGCATACGTATTGTGCATCTGTCAATTCTCATATATTAATGTTGTTTGTGTATTTTGGCAGCACTGCAGTCCGACAAAATATTGTCAAGATTATGCATATTTCGTTGTACCCCTCTTTGTGGGAGTGTGGTACGAGTGCACCGTGATTAATTCTCGACTGAACCTTTCCGCCACTACATGTTAGCATGGTAACTTAATGGTGACTAAGCTTGGCATCAGTTGGTCTCCCTCTTTGCGAGATTTGAGATACACCACTGTCCATGAAGTAACCGAAAACAAATTATGAAAACGGGTGTATAGCGATGTCATATCATGGTTTGCACAATAATGTCATTAACAATCTAACAATCGGCGAATGACCGAAAAGATTCAATTAGACGTACCAGGTGGTGACACATATATCCGGTGNTGACGAAGCTGTTTTGTGTTACATCAAGTTCATTCCACGATAATACTGTTTTGGAGATATGCAGGTTTCCTGGCGACCCCATGCATGTTTAATGTCAACAGTCTGAATATGCTGTCGTTCCCGAAGCGCGAACTCACACAAACGACACGCAGGTGGAACTCGACGATCGACGCACGTGTGTGTTTCGTGCCATTTGAAATATTCATTGTACAACGTATCATTCTTGTTCAACATGTGTAAATATTCGGCGAGCACTTTCGGACTCTCGTAGTCGCGGACGTGTATAAAGGAATGCGGCGGCAAAACATCTGAGTAATTGCCGTGTCCGAGAACGATTGGAACGACGTTCAAATTAAGGATTCGATACGCCTTTTCCGTGATGTAGTCCTCGCATAAACTGTTCTCGAACGACAGGTAGAATTTGTAGGTGGAGTTCAGCATAGCATCGCAATGATTATGCTTTGATCTCGAACACGAATATTTCCCGCCACATCCATATTTATGCACATCCATATATTTAATTAATTCCCGAACGTAGGCTTCACGTTTGCTCTGCGTGCCACAGTTAGACACGAACCAGGCGGCAAGGTGCTTCTTGCCTTTTGCGAAATTGCGGTTGGTATTGTTTTTTGTTTTGAGTACAGCATGGCTCTTCCTCGAGCAGTGTCCGTAGTCCCAGGCAACCTCCGATGACCGTTTGTACGTCATTGTTATGTTGAACAACCAGCGATGTTTATCCAGATCCACGTACGTATGTGTTGGCGATTCCATTATGGCGAACACCCACTTCTGAAACGGAGGCCGGTAGGAGTGGAGTTTAAAGGAATCGCGCATATGAAACAATAACACGTCGCTGTTGTTGTACTGAGACCGGTCGCCTGTGAACACACATTTGTCTTTGAGATCGGGGCAGCTGTCCAATTGTTTCGGAAATCGAACGCTCCATCCCCATCTTCCCTCCACACCCAACACGGTCGTCCAATAAGCGATTCGTAGGAGTTTTCCAGCTCGCTCTGGAAACAACATCGAACTGCTGTCGTTTGTGGCTGAGCTACTATCGTTTAGGGAGGTCGACTCATTCACAGGCGCGTAGTGCCACCAGGTATACACTTTCTTCGCACGCATATTATAGTCAACGATGTCGTTTTCCACCACAATGTAATACGCTAAGAAAAAAATTAAAATGAAAACGCCGCAAACGTATACACATCGTCTGTAACGCCCGCCTTCTGGAGACGACATCTGCAATAATAATTATTATTCTGTATCAATAAACGATCACCGTTAGCAAGTAGTATGATATCAATATAAACATTTACAAAAGTAATATTTCAGTAACATAAAATACATGCTTTTAAATATCATTCCTAACCTGTGCACATCCAACAGCCCGCGAGTGTCGGCCTTGATACAACACAGCCCGCGAGTGTCGTTGTCGGCCTTGTTACCACACAGCCCGCGAGTGTCGTTGTCGGCCTTGTTACCACACAGCCCGCGAGTGTCGTTGTCGGCCTTGTTACCACATAGCCCGCGAGTGTCGTTGTCGGCCTTGATACCACACAGCCCGCGAGTGTCGTTGTCGGCCTTGTTACCACACGGTACCTAACAACCTATTACTCTGGGCTGTGAGTCATTTATGCGTCGCTCCACTGCTAGCGCAATCAACTGAGCCGATGTCACGCGTGTTCACCGAGGCCTCTCAATGGTTTGGCTTGAGGCTATGTCCAATACGGTTGAATGGAATTCTTTCAATGTGAAGCCGATCGCAGTGTCTTTTTATCTATTTAAAGTAAGCATGTGAAGTGAGTAAAACCCAAGTTAACCTTCCCACATTGGATTGAAAAGTTAATTGTTCAAACGCTATTGTGAGTTAATCAGAATCCAATTTAATTTTCACACGTTTAGTTGAAAGCCAGTTGTCCTCACTTTTATTTGATATTACTATTTATTTTGATATTGCTACAGTCTGACATTACTATCAATATTGTGTAAAAAATATTATTTTGTAATGTATGGTGGTTATCAAAGCATTTTCAATTGTGCATGGAAATCAATCTCACCATGATAACATTTTAATTTTAGCGATTCACAAATAAAGGATGTTTTTACAGTTTATAATAGAAAAAGGGTATATATATATATATATATATATATATAAATATATATATATATATATACACACACACATATATATAATAGTATTAAATAATAATGAAATAACACCAGATATCTCATTGTTGTTTGTGGTGTTTGATTGCAATGAAAATAAACGTTGCTTGGATCTTGTTTCTAATATATTGCTCTGCCAAGATTGCCATTCAAGGCAAAGCACCAACTTGACAAGAGGACAAGTCAGCCATTGGCTTATTGTGCTTGATCTTTTGCTTGACGTCGTTTTTAGAAATCCAGGTTGGGATGGAGTTAATAAATTATGATTAACAAAGAAGCCCTGATGAGGCTACAGCGTACACGAAGATGCCCAAGACAGTTAAATTCCGAAAAAGCGGATAACGCAGCGACGGTAGTCGCAATAGTGGAGAGCTCCACATATTCCTTCAGTTTCTTATTTAGGCATATTATGTAATTTTAAACTACCCGTTGTTTTTGTCATTGAGCCATTTTATACCCATTTGATTATGTTATCATCCATACCTTCTAAGTAGGAAACTCCAATGTCAACACGGTATATCACCATTTTGGTCTTTAGTTAATCTTAGTAACTTACAAGGCACTGATGTTAACGCACTGGTCTGTAATTATCTGACTTATTTCTTTTAATAACGGTATGAGGTTTGCTTCTTTCTATTCAACGGGAACCACTCCACCTTCTTTACGACAAGTTGAACACTTTATGCAGTACACAGACTAGATCAGCATAATAATGCGAAGTGGGAGAGCACGATGTGCGGTGGCGTGCGTTTAGAACGCCGGACTCTCAATCGAGAGAACCCGGGTTCGAATCTTCTTGCTGCCGTTTCGACGCTTTGGCAATTTCGCTCATCCCACGTTGCCACAGTTTACGCAACTGTATAAATGAGTACAGTGGTAGATATGTGAGCGAATAATCTTCGCGTAGTAATTGCAGCGTGGCTGAATGCTTCCCAAACGTGTCGCGATTGCGTTGGAATTAACAGATCTGCCAGAGGGGGTGAAGTGTAAAGCGCTTTGAGCAGTCCGATGGATTGGACACCGCGCCATATAAGAACTGTACCTTTACCTCTGCACTCTGTAGTCTAGTAGGTCATCGTTATTGTCAGATTGACCCAGACAATTCTTCACTGTCGCCGCAGTCAGACCGTAGTACGACCTGTAAGCTACGCAGTCACGGGTGACTGACTCTGCATACCAGAGTTCTTTCTCTCGTCACTGCATCTGTCCTGGTTAATTTCTGGCACCCTACGACTAAAAGTTAAGTGTTCGCGTTGAATACAGCTCGCCTTGTAAACTCGCAACACCACCATTTAGTTTATGTTAATTGCATTTATTAGTCTATTAGTTTCATTTGCTTAAATATTTCTTAAAGGGTTATTTCAATTTAGATGGCACATTTACCTAATAACATAAAACTTACAACAGGGCTATGGAAAATCAGATGATGAACAAATTTGTGTAAGTGAACACTTTCTTAACATTGAATAGCCACACGATTTCAATCAGTCTTTTGATTTGATAGTATATATTAATTGTCATTAACACATCTGTACAAATAAGATTTTGTTTGTTAATTTACCATAAGTCTGTGTCGGAATTCTTCCGTTTCATGGTGACACGCATCAGGGTGTAAATGTTTGTTTAATATTAATTCTCAATATTTTTTTATTGTAATGACAAAATGATTAAACAACAAATAAATGTATGCATTCGGCACCGGAAGTGGGATGGCAGCGGGCACATACGGCGCAGATATACAGCGGAAACGTTACTTTCCCACACGGCTAAAAATATCACAATTATTCTTACGTAGATGGTAGCAATGAATTTGATTGAATATTTCGAGACACACCCACTTAATAACAAAGCACACGTCGACCTGACATTGACCTACTCCCCTTCAGCCTCCCTCGCTATGTCATCGCCTGTTGATTACTCGTAACCCATGTTCACCGAGCCGCCTCATTTAGAGCGGTCTCTCGTTACAAGGACACCTAATGTAAGGGACATCCGTTTAGAAGGAACAACTATGACCTGGCGAGGAGATAAAATGCAAAACGTTATAAGAGAAGTACGTTAAAGAGAATGAATATATCATAATTGGTGTTTTTAATTACGGATATATAGAGAAATATCTTCAGAGTGCAGGGGGAGCAACAAGTTGTTTTTCTTAGTCAGGAGAGTTTCCCTTATCCAACAGGTCAAAACGTGGCCTGGAGAATCTTGGTGCAGGAGTGTTTTGAATTTGGTGCCGTGAATTGTCAGTAAAAGCGTGGAATATTCATCAGAATAAGTATTAAGATGACACACACACACACACACACACACACACACACACACACACACACACACACACACACACACACACACACNGAATTGTCAGAAAGAGTGGAATATTTATTAGAATAAGGATTACTATTCCACATATGTTATCCAAAAAAATTATAGACATATACCAAGAAACCGTTTTTGTTAACATTTATTCAGAGGCAGTATTTTTGAGGTAGCAATTCAGATTCCCGGACTCAAATTCAACGATTGATAAAATGGGTTTGTTTACAGTTCGTTAATTAAATTAGTGTATGAAACTATCCTTTACATAGTTGAATATATATGACATAAAGTGATAAATTTACATAAATTGCATAAATTAGGTAGTATCTGATATAGTCGCAGTAAAAGTTTTCGGTATAAAGGAACTAGCAGCAGTATTCAGTGGATTGCATCCTTGTATAAATTGGTATACATAGTACACACAGTAAATTGGTATACACAATCCTACTATTTTGGTTATACAGTGTTCTGCGTATTCGCTAGGTGGCAGGCTTTTTTTGGCTCATGCGAGCTTAGTAGATAGAACACAGTTAACATGTATATTATAGTCAAAATTAAATACAATGTTTAAGTTATTTAATTATTATTTTAATAATAAAGTGTTCTTTTGAACACAAAACAGCCTTATTTAAGGCTAACGCAGCAAGGTGAAAACGCCATAAACAACATTAATCTAAATTCTGTGATGGCGCCCAAACGGCAGGTAAAGGTCATCAGGTATTTAGCACGCGGGTGTTGTAGCAACTGGGTAGACTTCGTCAAGTCCGGGTGTGAGAAATCCTGGGCTGAAGCTCAGGCGGATAGTTCAGTTTTGAGTATAAGGGATGTGCGAAGATGAAGGGATTAGAGGTGGAGATGGAACAGCTGAGGCAGCTCGGTGTGGCATTGGTGGGAAGGGAGGAGGTGGGTTGTTCCAGTGGTTCCGGTGGGGGGGGGTGGCAGTGGATGATAAAGTGGGGGAAGGTGATGAGAAAGATGCTAGGGAAAGCTCACATCAGCCTGGGAGGAGGCTGAGGGTGTGTGCTAGGAATGTGCTACTCCTGCATTGTTTAATTGAGCAGGTATTTCTGAAAGCATAAAATGATAATCCTACTGGTCTTTTCATGTTGTTTGAATAACGGTTCAGCCGTTGAATGTAAATTGTTTACAAATAATAGCAGTTGGAATAACAAACAAACAAACCTGATATTCAGTAAGTTTGCAGCAATAGATGAAATAGAAAAGTAATATACTATTATCTAGTACTTTAGGATATATTACTATTACTTTTGAAAAACGTTCCTCTTTTATTATTACAGAAAAAAAATGAAATTGAATTTATTAAATTGAATTGAAAGGAATTTGAATTTGAATTGGAATTGGAATTGATTAAATGGAATTGACCCCAGCCCTGCTACGCATTCGCTCAACACCCCAGTTCGTCGTTTCGTTGGAAGCGGCGATACTCTGCTACACGTGCCCAACAAGTATGTTGACAATCCCATTTCGTCCACCTGCCCCAACGATAGACGATACGACAAAATCGTGCAAAGGTAATGATGGCTTTGTGATGCGTCGTGTTCGTAGATATTTATGGAATGTATCGCATGACATGCCTCATCAGATACTACTGCGTGACTCATCACGTCAACCCAGCTGTTTTCCTTCTGCTGCATTATTGACTTCACGTGCTCAATAGTTATGTACGACGACAATATACACCGTATATACCAACACAGCAGTAGGTGGAAGAATGTTTGTAACTAAACTGTAATTAAATTGCCCGTGGGCACAGTCCACCACCAACCTTCATTAACTGAGCCTGTCGTGGAGGGCGCCGGGCCCGATAGAAGGTAGCACTATGAAAGCTGGACCTGGGCCCGGGCGCCGTCAATACATACGCCTATGCAGTGCTTCGCCCTCCGGCTCTTAGCCAGACACAATCAGACATCGCAGCAACGATTAGACGCGACCATCGAATTGTCGATCGTTATAAGCGCTGGCGTGAAATGCAAGACCGTCACGATGCGTGTGTGAATGGCTGGCGCAGTGGATACGGCCCCCGCA
Source organism: Lamellibrachia luymesi (assembly GCA_009193005.1). Lineage (NCBI taxonomy): Eukaryota > Metazoa > Annelida > Polychaeta > Sabellida > Siboglinidae > Lamellibrachia > Lamellibrachia luymesi. The sequence goes on from SDWI01002549.1 coordinate 21,173, forward strand.
GTTGAGACGACCCGCGGCCTTAGTGGCACTCCCCTCAGGTCGGCCCTCGACCGCCAGGATATGAAAGCCGGATTCGGTCGCTTGACCTGGACGCTGGACCGAGAATTTATCTTGAATAAAATTATAACACTATAGGAAACATAGGAAAACACCACGAAAAAGTGCCATAAATGCAAATATGTGTATAGAAGACTTTAATTAGTAAGCAAATTAAAAACATCCATTGTAGTAAATCTTCTTAAATTATCAATGGATAGGGCTATACAACTCCGCCTCAGTGCCCTGCACGGGCCGTGCTTTGGATCCAAGCCCAGCCGAATAAAACATTTTATGTTGTTATATAAATTAGGAAACCCGTATATGCAAATGCATATACATAATGGTAATATTAATAAGGGTTTATTTCAGACAATAAGCAGTATGTTCATATAAAATAAGTATATAAATAAAAACAGTATATTTAAAAATTATACAAAGATGCAATCCACTGAACCCGTAATTTCGACGAATAATACATGCCACTAATTGCTATGGTCTGAATAATATGATTCAGTGATTTGGCAACCCTAGTCATTAAGCTATAAATAGCCTTTCTGATGACGCCTTTACAAGAGCCTGTTAAAAAATTATTTTAAAATTCTGTATGCATTGTTATAAAGTGCTACAAAGTGGTGAAAAGCTGCTTTCTACAATTCGCCCATAAGGCGCATGTATAAACGAAATATAAGCACTACAGAATAGGCATTTCTCTTGCAAGATTTGCGTTACTAGAGTACATGTTCATAGATTTGGAGTCTTTGTATTGAACGAAGAAAATTCCCAGTTCCATAGCTGAAGGACCAAATAAAAGTAAATAATCTACGTAACTCAGTTGATTGAACGAACATTGAGTGGCTACTGTTGTGCCAAGACGAATGTAGGAAACATTGAGTGGCTACTGTTGTGCCAAGACGAATGTAGGAAACATTGAGGGGCTACTGTTGTGCCAAGACGAATGTAGGAAACATTGAGTGGCTACTGTGGTGCCAAGACGAATGTAGGAAAGAAAGCAACAGGGACAGACTAATGGAAAGAAATAACAAGAAAACAACTACTAGACAAATAGCAACATATTAGGTTGATCATAATTACTATTTTATACAATAAAACGTACGTTTATGCTACACTTCTGTGTGGCTTGAAAGTGATATGTATAATATGCGTGCATTTGTTTTTTCACCAAAAGGACATTTACCGCACATATTTATACAATACTTTAAATAGTGTTCATGTTAAAATAATTAATTAACAAAATGGCAGCTTGCTGCAATTGCTTCATCATGATCATGGTGATGTTGGCTGCTCTGGTGTGTGATTGCGAACAGAATGGGTTTATGTATCAGTAATTACATTTTTATTATTAAACTGCCATTTTCCCTAGCAAAATGTGATACTTTCTTTCTGACTACCGTACCAAGAATGCAACCAATAATTTTTGTGTAGTTGTACACTAAGGTTGCCCATATAAACGCCAAAAAAAGTAGAGTGACAATTTCCATCCTTGCTTAACACCAGTACCCACTGAGAAGTAGTCGGAGTAGGTAGATCCCAACCGGACACACTTGATATTTATCTTGGTTGTTTAATTTTTTTGGAAATAAAACAATAATGTTAGGCAAACATAAACATCTTGATGCGTGTCATTGTGACGTGGAAGAATTCTGACTCAGACATAATATTTGTGTAGCTGTTCATTTACACAAATGCGTTCATCATCTGATTTTAAGCTATTTGGTTTTAAGTTATTTGGCAACTGTGCCAATTAAATTGAAATAACCCTTCATAAAATAGTAAAATAGTTATGTAAAGAAAACTAAAACATTAATAATCGACCGGTAATGTAATAGATCGACCGGTAATGTAATAATCGACCGGTAATGTAATAAATCGACCGGTAATGTAACAATCGACCGGTAATATAATAAATCGACCAGTAATGTAATAAAAATGCTGATGATAATCATTATGATGTTGATGTTAATAATGATGACGTAGAAGATGATGATGAGGCTAATAAAGGATTATGATGGTGATGGCAATTAAGGGGTCATCTTAGTGACAATGATAATGATGATGATGATTATGACGATGATAATGATTATGATGATGAAGATGATAATAATAATGATGATAACGACGGTGATGATGAGGGTGATAAATGGTCATGATGATGATGAGGAAGAATATGAAGACAATTAAGCGGTCTTAGTGATGATGATGATGATGATGACGAAGATGATGATAATGAGGGTGATCATTATTACGATTATGAGGACGATAACAGTGACATCCTCCTCATCATCATCCTGCTCCTCCTCCTCATCGTCATCATCATCCTCATGTTCACCCTTATAATGGCTAGCCATGCTGATACCCACTCGACGTTCACAAACGTATGACTAACTTAGGAATCTCAGAACGAGTGAAACTCCCAGGTAATGCACGACAGTAACTACATGTTGGCAAACAATAGAACCGAGTCAGACAGAGTGGTAAGGAAGGGGGGGTCATTAAAAGGGTCACCTCAACAAATGAAAGAGGTAATCGTCACTCAATTAAGGGATCATCTCAAACAATTATTTAAGGGATCATTAAAAATGCTAAAAAAAGAAATACCTGGTCATCTTTGATCAAATTAAGGTCATATCAAACAACTTAGGGTAAATCTCAAAAGGCAATGTGATATTATATTAGAAACTTAAGCTTAATCGCAAAAATAATAAAATAAGGAATCAACTGAAACAATTAAGGGGTTATCTCAAAAAATTAAGTTAAGGGTAATTTCTGTCAACTAAAATGTTCATCTAAACGATTAAAGGGCGCCTGAAGGATTTAAAAATATGACTAAAATTAAGGGATTTTATGAAAAAAATTAAAAGATAATTTAAAAAGGAGTCATTAAGGGGTCATTTAATAATGAACTAGCTGATCAACTCAAAACATTATGGGGTCATCTCATAAAATGAAGTGGTCGTCTCGAAAAAAAGTTAAATAAATTAAAGGGTCATCTCATAAAATGAATGGGTCTTCTCAAAAAAGTGAAAGGATCGTCACAAAATATGTAAAAACTAGCTAACTTGATCGTCTCAAGAAATGAAGGGATCATCTCAAAAATTAAGGATCTCTTCTCACAAAAGTTAAGGGACCAAATGAAAAAGTGTAACTAGTCACTACAAATGAACCAGCTGATCGTTTCAATAAATTAAGGAATCATTTCATAAAATAATGGGGTCTTCCCAAGCGGTCAATTCATATAATTAAGGGAAATCTAAACATGTAAGGATTCATAACAAAACACGCATTTAAGGGATCATAAACAATTATGGGACCACCTCGAAAATATAAGGGGTTATCTCAAATAAATTAAACGGATTTGTAAAATAAATTAAGGCATCATTTTGAAAAATGTAAGGGTCATTTAACAAAGTAACTAGCTCATCATCTGAAAAAAGTTAAGTGGGCCATCAAAACATTAATGAGTCATCTAAAAAATGTAATAAGAGGGTCATCTAAAATCAGCCTCTTATTTTACGTTTTGAGGTGATCACTTTTTAATTTAAAGATACTCTTTAGTTTTGGGGATTACCTCTTAATGTCGTAAGTCGTCATTGCTGTCGATAAACCTACGAACCGAGTTCCTGCTTATTTCTACAACTAGTTTTCCACGTTTCCGACAGATGACGCCTTTATTTTATGAGGTGACCACTTAATGTTTTCAGATGATCCCTTAATGTGTTGAGACGATCATCCAGTTCTTTTTAATCAACACGTCTATTTTTGAAAAGATCCATTAACCTTTTTGAGTAGACCCCTTTTTATGAGATGCCCCTTTAATGTTCTAAGATTATCTGTTAATTTACTGAGTCGATCAGTTAGTTATTTTTTAATTAACATTTACATTTAGTGTGAAATGACACCTTTACTTTTTTGAGAAACTTTTGTTTTATGAGAAGACCCCTTAATGTTTTGAGATGATCCCTGAATGCGTTGAGACGATCAGCCAGTTCTTTTTAATCTACACTTCTATTTTTTGAAATTATTATTTAACTTGTTTGAGAATACCCCTTTATTTTATTCGATGACCCTTTCATATTTTAAGATGATCTTTTAATTTATTGAGACGATCAGCTAGTTCTTTTTTTTATTAATATCTATATTTTTTTAAATTATCCTTTAACTTTTTTAGAATATCTCTTTATTGTATGAGATGACCTTTTAATGTTTTAAGATGATCCCTTAATTTATCGAGACGATCAGCTAATTTATTAATAATGACCGCTTGCATGTTTTGTGATCCCATAGCTTTTTCGAGAATCCCCATTATTTTGTATGAGATGATACCATTTTTTTCAGACAGTCAGCTACGTCAGTTTTTAAATGATCCCTTACACTTTTTTAAATCATACTAATCAGACTAATTTGTTTTATTACGTGACCCATTAATGTCTTGAGATGATCCATTAAGTTATCGTGACGATCAGCTTATTCATTTTTGATAAATCGTCCCTTACAGTTTTCTTTATGAGGCTGAGTCTTAAGTTTACATTTTGATGACTCGTTATATTTGTATTTTGATATGACCCTTTATTCTATGACTTGATCTCTTAATTTGTTGAGATGATCAGCTAGTTGATTTTTATAATGACCCTTACATTTTTGTAATGTTCCCTTCACTTTTTTGGAAAACCTCTTAATTTTACGATGTGACACCTTAATTTGTTTGAGACGATCAGCTAGTTATTTTTGTTTAAATGATACCTTACATTTGAGATGAATGTTTATTTTTCTAAAGGACCCCTTCCTTTGGTTGTAACAATCGGCCGGTAATGTAACAAATCGACAGGTAATGTAATAACTCGACCGGTATTGTAATAATTAAACAGGTAAACAGGTAAACTTATATATCGCTATGTAATGTCAGAAACTGTTATATACGCCAACAAGAATGATTTTGTAATAACACCGCCTTGGACAATGAACCAGCCATACCAAATCGTTTATTGTGTCATGTTTGTCTGTCATATGACGTATAACTTTTCAGTCTTTATATCGTTATATGGTATTATTTGTTTAATCTAAAAGTTGTACTTAATTGTACATAGGGTTGTTCCTGTGAGAGCGGCTAGTCGTTTACCTTAATAGGAGTCTCTTGGCTCCTCATTTGATAGTTGTGTAATATTTATTCTTTAACTACTTATACTTGTATCTACATACGTACCTGTTTAGTGATATGTATTTGGGTCTAATAAAAACATACGACAGACAGTGATGCGCCACGACAAAACCAGGCGTTTGTCGCTAGATTTAGTTCGGCGCAGGAGCCTAAAACGCATGGTGTACCTTCGAATTGTCAAAAAAGGGTTAACGATGGAATCGATCAGCGAAATTATCCATCTTTTCATAAATCCATTGATATAAGCAGAAAGATTGTTCAAACTAGTAATATTTAGCACTTTATTGAAGCCCCTGATTAGCGTCCGGTTGAGAAGTCTGAAACAAAGCCATTGTTACGCGTTTTTGATCGACTGTCTTCGCTCGCTTGGGAAACCCCACATGTTATACATGGCTGGAAAGCTTATGACGTCAACTACACGTGTGATTGGGAATCTCTTACTCTAAACCAATGGAACAGCTCCTATTATACATAATTTATCCAGCAACAAAGTGCTGTTGTTGCTATGGAAGTTTTGATTGTGTATGTAATGTGTAAATAATGTTTTATTTTCAGATATTTCAGGGATTTACTTTAGGGGTTCGGCTCCCAGTTGTCGCGGTAGTCTCCAGGAATTCCAAACCTGGTAGTAAATGAGGTGGTTTTGGCGTGTGGCATAACTGTCGTATGTTTGTCTCCTATTGTTAATGTTGAGCTCTTTGTAACTATATTGCAATAAATTGTTTCCCCACAATCTGCTTTGCTTTTCAGTGTTATTTCATATGCATGGATAGACTCTTTAATATTATACAATTACCCCACCTCCACATCTTTCTCTTTCCTAAACATTAGATAACATCTCAGTGCTAAATCATGGAAAATGACTGCTTTGATTCCGAAATTACGCAAGCTCATGTGCCAGTCGGCCACATAACCGTAGTTGTCTTTCTTCGTAAACACTTTACGTCGGGAATCCTTCTTCGAAGTGAGGAACATTGAAAATACAACGTCTTCCCATTTCGAGTTTGTCGGCGGGGAGAATTTCGCCGCCGAATGATCGTTCCATGTCTTCCAGAGTTGACTCCACGAAAGTAGAAGCCCGGATGACGAACACTTGGCAATGTGAATATGTTTGCATGCCGAGCGCGTTAACATGGCTTCAGTGATCGCTGGTGGTAATTATTCTTTGACGACCACTGAAGCTTCCCCCGGCGCTGTCGATATGTCGGTGGAACACAAGACCTTCACTAATGTAACTGGAACGCCGTACAGCGACTGATACAAAGACACAACGATCTCCATCGAAGATTCCAAC
>SDWI01002552.1:2264-26289 GCA_009193005.1 Lamellibrachia luymesi
TGTGTGTATGTGTGTACACATCGGAGTTCTGTACAAATCTCTTACACCCGGGTTTCGATTCGCGGGCGATTCTGAATTCCCGATTTTTACCACAGAGCACCTCCTCAGATGAGCACCAAACATAAACTAGTGCATGTATTCAAATTATGATTATCCATAGATTCAATTAATATAACAATCATTTTAAACATGTTAATAATACACGGTTGACAACATCACTATTTATTGGTATTGGCTAGTATTTCTAACACCATCCACCAAATATGGTGAATATAAATTAATTATTTAAGAGACGTTTGAACCGTTTAAGACATTTACCAGGTAGTTAAATGAATATTTAATGTTTATACACATATGTGCATCACATACCAATTATTGCGCTACACAATATTATGACAATGCAAGCAATGTCACTGATATGTGGAAGGTACTGAGGCAAGGGAAGTCAACCTATCAATATGGTTATATTTATGACATTTTTATTTCAAGAGTGCTGTGCATTCAATCAATTGTATATTTACAATTTCATGATTTTGTTTCACACGAGAGCGCCTGGTAAATTATTTACATGGGTTAGACCCAAATGGATCTCCAAACTCGTTTGAAAGGTATATGCGTCAAGCTCTCAACTCATTAACAGGTTGCGACACCACACCCACATTCAATAGCAAGGGATAAATATTAAGTTGACAGACTTGGATAGCATATGAAGAAGAATCAGAGGTATTCCTTTATATAACAAAGCATCCCTCTAGTTGCAACAAGTATGATGTATTCCAATGGATTAAGAGGCCATGAATTGCGTCAACGAGGCTAGAATGAACCTCATACTGGATAAATATCCTCACAAACATATGCATTATCAGTTTAATACTACATTATACATAAATAACAATTAGTCGTTTCTATTCGTGCCACCCATGGGATGTCATGCGTCTACAAGTCAGATGGGCTGTTCACCAACACGGAGTATTGATAACCTGATATCAACAAAAGTTATGGTGTCTTCCTCAGAAGACATTGGTTGACAGATGTTTTTTTGTAAAAAAAAATTTTTCGTTACAAATGTACAAAATCATCTATGGAATGCTTCGCATTTCGTAAGAGCAAGTATGATAACTATAGTCACATTGATACGTTTCTTGCTGTAATAGCTTCCATATAGCAGGGGCATTGCTTGTATTATCATATGCTTCACTACAACTGAAGCTTTTATACACAACCGTGCAGTTTTGTGCACAGACGTGCATACATATTACATATATTCAGCTCAGTTCACTGTATGTTTTAGAATGTTCCAGTATCATTTGAATCAAGCATATGTTACAAATAACTGCCTTAAATGATCTGATTTATCGCACTATTTTTGTACAGATACATGAACGTATTCACCATATGGAATTCCACACACCCAAACAAAAATCGATGGGCCCGAAGTCGCGGAAACATAGTTCTACGAGCAACGACTCCACCACAGCAAAATTAATGGAAATACTGTTCATATATTTACCCCAATTGTACAACCACGCGTACGTGCGCACACACATACGCACGTACGCACGCTTACAAACACTCACATACACGCACGCACAAACGTATACACATATATGCACACACGCTCACACACACGCACACGTGCACGCACACGTGCACGCACACACACGCGTGTACTGGGTGCCAAATGGGTACCTGTGACAAAACGCCTGCAACTGTGGCTCAAATGATAAGCTCCTAACAGCGAAATGGGTGAAGATATTTACCCCTGATTTGCTTTATTTGGTATCATTGACATTATGGATGATGCGGGCATGTTTTAGAAGACATAATAATTATATGATTGTTCACCATCAACTGAATACCTGTTATACACACACTCTCAACTGAGGACTTCCTGTACACACTTGTGACTGGAGACCTTGTAACACACACTCTCGACTGAGGAATTCCTATACACACTTGAAAGGGTGGACCTCTACATATGCTCTCAAACAAATACTTCCCCAGAGACACTTGGGTTCGAGGATCCCTGTAGTCGCTCCAAAACCCAAACCGATGACTTTATATACATGCTTGCAACGGAGAAACCACACATGCGAACTTGTTGAAGACGTCCTGTGTGCTTTTGGTAAAAAATATTACGTTTTCTCTACGTTTGAATGTGGCTACACATATACATCGACCTATCAATAGCTCTTGGTTGTCAAATAATATTTCTTGCTTGAATATAAGTTACCCATGGCTATTTTATTTATATATATATATATATATATATATATATATATATATATATATATAATCTCAATTGTTACTGCTGCATGAAATCAATGACGTTACGCTGCATATACCCTTCATATGTATACTACTATTTCCTATACAAAAGACTGATGTAATTTGTATTCTTTGCAATCAACCATTTTGTAACAGTCACATAGAAATATACTTGAAATTTTCAATAAAATTTATCTTGGTACAATCTGCGAACTCAAGATTTGAATGAATCACTATGAATCACCATAGCATAAACGATGCACACAACGGCCACTAATAGAAATGTGCATGGTTCCAAAATACAGACATGTTTACGCACTGCATAAATCCCTTGCATATTTGGCTACACACCTAATACACCCTATAAAAGGCAGGTCTTCATGTTGTCCGTTTTGCGGTCTTCTACACAAATCATTCACTTCCTTAATTGATTTCTTCACTGGAATGCAAATGCGCGCATACTATTTGACTGCCTCCCAAGATCGGCAATGCAATGCTGATTCCAGTTCCACTGCCTCTGCATAAGCCTTATTTCCTGGTACTTTCGACATTGTGAGGAATCTGTTCAAGTATTTATCTACTGCTGACTTCTCAAAGTGTGACGAAGGCTTTTTACCCACACTGCCGTGTCCTATAAAAAAGACACTTTTCACAAAACTATAATTGTAGGTGAACATGACTGTGTTGCTATCTACAAACATGAAAATACATTCTAAAGCTTGTCTCAAGTAAACGTTTGAACACTTTATTTTTGCAAAAACAGTTGAAATTATTATTAATGATTATTTATGAAAAATGAAATACATTTTCTTTTATAGTGCAACATCGCAATCAGTAAATGCTTTGGTAAGGGCTATTTCATTACAAATGTTGATTTGGAACTGAATTATTAGCGCACACATTACAAAATCAGTGAGTAACTACACTTAAATCTATAGTATACCTATGTTGTACTTTCACAACATCAGACGCCATCAAAATGATTTCCGCCACAACCGAATTCCAAATTATTTGTACCCCCACCAATGAATTTGGAATTACAGTAAACCCTCCACCAACGAATTATGAACTATTTCTATGTTTTTCCCTCCTCGTTTAATTGAATAGCCCTGAGCTCATCCGCTGAGAGAGAAAGAGAGAAAGAGAAATTATATTAAAATGATCGTCTGCCTTACAATGGACAGATCCGTGTTTTCACATATCGATATTTTGAACTGTCGTCAGATATTTAACCGTAACCCTCACGATCAAAAGGTGTTTGTGCTAACTACCCTGCTACCAATATCTCTGCTATGACAGATCACTGAAAGGTCTGCTATGACAAGCACACCAAGTTTTGTGTTTGGTTTTATGGACCAAAAAGCATGCAGCCACTAAGCATGGGAAAGTACAAGATTTGATTTCGATACTACCCTTTTTAAATATATTTAATTAAAATAAATAAATATCACCAGTTATATTTGACGTTTGCCTATTTCTTGGATGTTTCATTCCAGGGCTCTCCGAATGTGAAGATGAAAAAAACAAGTTTATCGAAAATACGAGCACTGTCTTCTCCCAAGCAGCCATTGCCTTATACGTAGACTTAACTTAATTAAAACGGCATGCAGTATTGTTTTTTTCTGTTACATTACATTCTGTGAGTTATCCACGCATGACGTTTTTCATACAAAAACTAGGCCTAACAGCACGTGCATGGATGCTAACCAAAATTTTTCATATTTTAAATGCATTCCATCATCAGATTCCAAAGCCATTATTGTCGGTAAGGTGTCTGTAGCAGGACAGGTTACAGATAATTCGACATGTGCGTCATCATCATCGTCATCTCCCGAGTGTTCAGCTTGAACAGTCTCTGCAAAGTACAATTGACCAAACATCTCTTTAGGCATATTCAGCTGGGTTCTAAGCCTACAACAATATTATTTAACATGTTATAAAAATTAAATATGTGTAACTACAGTCAAACCACTCTTGCAGATTGTACACACAACAGTCATTTGCAAAATAGTCCTTAACATACCTTCGCAGACAATAATGCCTTGTGTATGGCATAGTTGCGACACCGGGTTTAACAAACAGTAAATCATACTGAACCCCAGCAAATGTCCTTTTCATAACCAGAGCCTGTATTACTGCCAGCATACGCCGAATTAGAAGCAAAGGAATTCACCTTCCTCTTTTGCCTTTGGTTTCTTCTCTAGTAGGCCTTTTACACAACTGAACTTCAAAGGTTGAGAGATATTTCTGGGCTTCTCTTAAAGGATCTGTTTTGTTTTTGACTGTTGTCTCATAGTCAAACAATCTCAAACGCTTTGCTTCCCCACTCCCCCTCCCCCTCCTGTTAAAGCGATAACTTATGCCACAATAAGTGTGTCCCGGGTCGTTTCAGAAAGGTTATTTTCAATTTCTTCAGATAAGAACTTTTGCACATTTACATATTTAATGTCTGTTGTACTGCTTTTCCCTCAAAGTTGACAGAGACACTGTGCTGATTATGTTACCCCATTCACTGGCATATAGATCAGGAATGCTTGCACCTTCTTCATTTTCTCCTCGCTGCTGTCAACGAGGCATGTAGAGTGAAGACGAAGAAAAAGAATACTGGCATGCAACGTTAAAGTCACAAATCAATGTAAAACTAAAACACTAACACCTGCAATACAATTATTAATAGCAGCCAGGCTGTAACCCTTATAAACTATATTCGTAATACAAAAAAAAGTATACAAGTAATTTTTAGGAGCAGGCTAACAAGTTTCTTTTTAAATAATGTAAATAAATATGTTAGTGTCTGCATGATTTTGTAATTATTTCAGAATAAACGCATTGACGCCTGTTTTCACAGCATTTCACAGCCCCAAAAAGAGGGGTCTGCTGCTTTGGGCCCCTTCGCCTCATGTTGCCACTAGAATAAATAGACAAAACCACGTACGTGACACATATATCATTAGGCACATGCTTATTATTAAATATATCACCTTTTAATGTGGCATCATATACGCAGGAAATCCAAATTACCACAGAAACATATATAGTGTTGTAACTTAATATATTGATATTCGCTAAAAGTATTATTTACTGAATTGCATCTGTAGTGCGTCCTGAAATATTTCCTCTGGTACCGAGTCTAGTAACCGTATATCAAATTAGACAGGCTTAAAACATGGATGATTCCTATTCACCAAGCGGCATGCTTAATTAGGTTTTACTTTACAGGGACAGTATTTTCTTAAATGAGTGTGATATGTTGTAACATAGTCGCTAAACCTCCCAAATTGAAATTAACTTAATTTTACAGGATAAATAAGTGAATATCACCTTCTGAAAATAGTTGGGAAAGTAGTATTGAAGAAGTGGTTTGTGAACCTCTCTTTATATAATAAAAATCTTATTTTTTAAATGTTATACAGTAGAAAACTATAAGTCATTAAGATGAGTATTTAGACTTTGAAATGACACTTCACTTGATATCCCAATCTTAGGCCAGAAGTAAAATTGTCTGAGGCTTGGTCAGCGCATGCGCGCAACGAGTTTGTGTGTGACGAAAATGGAGCGGAAGCTTTGACGTCATCGAGGTGCGCACACACGGATAACACTCGAAATCCAAGTGCATATCAAAATATCCAGCAGAAAGTGCTTATGTTGGCCTCATGAGATGTAGATATAGTACTTCAATCGCTGTACTTACTATCCGGTAATTGTAAATGTAATCGGATACGACTGACGCTAATTTCCTGCATTGACATTCCATTAAAAAAATGGTATCAAAGCGTCAGTTCAACACTATACTTTACATTATTTTCACTTAACAATATGCACACGAAAGAACAATACTAAGACTCGCTCGAGATCTCGTCAGTTCCCTTTATCTTGGGATCTACTTGTTTCCTAACAGGTTCTACAAGTTATCGACTAAGAGGAAATCTGCGCACAAAACTAGTCAGCACTCTATTCATAATAGAAAAGAATATGCACAAAAATGTTGGAGTATGATATGTATATTATATAATTTCACTCATCGCATGTAAGAACAAATGACACGTTGTGTGGATTTGTGTCGAGACATCAACTCCCTGGAACGTGTTCTATTTATCCACTGTATCGTGTGTTGCAGCTTCCCGTTGGCAGATCAGGCGTTGTTCTGCTTCTGTTGCTGGCGATCTTCTGCTGCCAATTTCCAGAAACGAAATGTAGCTCTTGGCCACCCGAACATCCGAAGTACTACCACTCATGCATCAAGACATGTTGGAAGGAAGTAGTACAATGTGCCAAACAGGGTCAGGAGACCAACACGTGTCCGACCTCTCGCACGTTCTGCAAGAAAGTAAAGCGGGGGCACCATGCGATAATAAGTGTGACATCGAGGCTGCGAAGATTCGGATCGTGGATCAGGAATGAACATTATTCAATCACACAACACTGTATTGTCAGTGGCTAGTCGCACCAGCTCAACTAACTATAACGACTCAACTAATTGTAGCAAGTAGTATCTCTTGAAGCAAACTAAACGAACACGTGTGGTCAGATTTCGTCACGAAATACGGTTACGAAATTATTAATCAAAATTGACTAATATATGAAGAACAATAATGCAGGCTGATAACTAATTTGCATGCCGCTTTTGTTATTTGCTGAAACTTGGCGAATAAATGGTTTCTTTATGTATTCTAACTTACTTGACTTAAATGCAGAGGCCATATTGACCATTCCAGGAATTTGGCCACCTCAATCCGCATTCCCCGACAGAAACGTCACTCAGCATATCACCACTGTCACAACTTGATGATCAATTCAAAATTAACCGTTGCGGAATGGTATACTGAAGTGGTTGGCTGGGTAACGGCATTGTTGTTTGGGATTTCTTACGTCATTACAAGAGGCTACAGCGTAATGTAACATAGTTTCAAACAAAAACGAAGTTATTAGCAGTGTGTTTCCTCCGGGTCTGCCCTTTCTCGTCTGGACGCCGATATGCTGCAGGTCAGCGTCAAGAATTCCGCGGGTGCCAGTGCAGTAAGTTGAAAACATTACCCCTCGAAAACACCACCGTAATGTTTTGAGCGGGGTAGTGTTTTGAAAGTCCTACACCGGTTCTGTCCCTTCAGACCGGACATTGTGGGCACTGCTTGGTTTGCGGGCGCCTCCTCGTCCAAGCATAGGATGAAGCGCCATCGCATGTCCTGTCGCATCACATCTGTGCTAATTTGTCGGAACGGACGTCGTTCATACAACTCCACGTTTTTTATCCGAGCACGATTGAAGTATGATAGGCTATATTTGTCACAACGGCCAGAACATGTGACCTAAAAATATGTTTTTTTATTGTTTTCGAAACGTTTGGTAATTGTGATTAATGTCTGCTTGTGTGTAATATATCAACGCATGTGAAGAAACGTTATTGGTTGTGCACTTACAAATAGCTTAACTATGCACAGAGAAGGATACTATTTGCATCACTTCGCGCATTAATGAGAAGTTAATTAAATAAGCTTAGTTGTCGAAACGGGCCTAGTTGAGCCAACCAAGGCCCAATGGAGGGTTCTTTACCTCAATATATATCAAGGAATTGTTTCATACACAATACTTTGCAGGACTTGCGGGAGGCTACACACGAGTTATTATCTTGACACATTTGTTTGGCTCGTTTTACAGCTTCCTTCCAACACGGCTCGATGCATAAGATATAGTGCATGAAATGATTGGGTGGCCGGGAGCAGGTCGTCTCTGTATACTGGCAGCAGAAGATTTCCAGCAACAGAAGCAGAACAACGCATGTCCTACCAAAGGAAAGCTTGCAACACACGATACTGTGGAGAAGTAGAACACGATTCAGCGGGTTAATGGCTGGAAGACATCCCCAAAACGTGTCACTTGTTCTTACATGCGATGAGAGAAATCACATATCATACACCAAAATCCATATGCCTATTCGATTCTCTGCACGTAGTGCTGAATAGTTTTGTGCCCATGTTTTCGATAATTTACGAATTCAAGTAGAGCCCAAGAGAGAGGGAACTGTCGAGATCACGAACAAGCCTTAATCTTGTTCTTCCATATACATATACAAATATCCAGTAGTAAGTGTACCTCTGGTTGGCCTCGTCACGTGAAGACAGTGGCCAGAGTAGTGTTGAAATGACGCTTTGATACAAATTTTTTTAGGTATTTTAGGTAGGGACTGGGAAAAGGTAGCCGTGTTTCTGAGGTGATTCGACCTTCCACAGGGTTGCAAAGTAAGTCTCTTTCACAGTATGGCTCTAAATTTGCTAAAAGAAAATGATCATTATCATGAAACTACAACACAGTTTTAAATAAATGAGGTTGTTTGGAGACAACGTCGTAAGAAGGATACATATATGATTGCACGATTACAGAGAAAAGCAACTAATGTGATTCCTTGGCCCGAGGTTATAAACCATACTGAACTCAACTGAGCACGGTTTCATGCTCAAGCCTCGCTTTCACACTATGCTCAAACTCAGGCGAGGTTATAAAACATCTTGAGCACGAAATCGTGTTCAGCGTTGAGCACGAAATACTGAAATCCTGAGTATGCTCAAGACCGTGCTCAACGCCGTGCTCAAGCATAAATAAATATGGCAGCTCACGCATACATTTATTAAAGCTGTTGAAAGTTCGTCCGTTTCGAGAAGATACGCTGTCAGATTTGAGCGTCCAGGCCGCTTATTTCCGAGTTTTATCCGTATGAAGAACTGATGGAATACGACATTTGTGAAAGGTTTCGTTTGATGGCTCAAATTGCACTATTTGGCGAACATTTGTCAGGACGACAAAATTTTATTTTAATTGCAGAGTCAGGATTCACACAAAACGTGTCTACAAAAATTTAAACTATGTGGTTTAGCTGGACGATTTATATCGTGCCACGCTAGAAATTAAGCCCTACCAATACGATATATGCGAAGTGTGTTTGTGCTGCAAAATAAAAAAGATTCGTGAACTGTAATATAGTCACGTCATTTTGTCACTGACACTGACACTGTAAATTATAGGCATTAATTTTTGTAAAGTTATTTAAAGCATTTCGCCAGTTTTCAGTTGGGGATATTGGAATATAGCAAATAATATATAGTTATGTGTTTATAACATAACATAGTTAATCTAAATATTATATATCAACTGGATTTAGCTTACACACCATGCTATATTTATATTATTCATGCAGCCCAGGTTAGGACAAAGGATGTATGTATATAAAAAAAATTATCTTAGGCCAAGGTAGCTACAGGAGTAGGACTTCACACCTTTGGAAGTAGAATATACATACAACATATGCAACACACACACCAAGGATAATTTAACACTAGTGTTGTTGAGGTTTTTCTAGAGATTGTTCAAATTGAACACTAGGAAACAATATGTAAGAAAAACCTTGTCTATATTTAGGCTAAATAGTAAAATTGTAGGTTAGTGATGTTAAACATAATGCTGTTCTAGTCTCATTACTCCAATGCTAGTCTCATTACTCCAATTATATAGTGTTTACACGTTTCCTATAATTTATAGTAAATACATATTTTCCAAATAATAGATACAAAGATATCACAAATTTTCTAAGACGAAGAAGAACATCATACGTTGGGAACAGTATGTGATTGGAATATAAAGTACTGACGAATATAGCTATGCAATGATTAAGAGCTATGCCACACATAACTTGATAACATAACTGTGTTTGCCTTATGAGCTTAAACCTAGCAAGGTATTAGTGAAAACAGCGACATGTGTAGTGCATATACCCAGAGGTATCAAATAAATAATAAAAATCAAATAATATTTATTGTCTCAAATAACATAAATTCGTGTACATACAATCAATCAGCCGATCAACTTCTAAACACATTTAAGACAATGGAAAAGAAGCAAATTGCTTATGTTTCCTTTTTCAATTATAAATTAAATATATTATGCGCCACGATGTCTATTGTTTATTTTTAAAAAGTTAAAATAAATAAATCAATCAAAAACAAAAACATCAATAAGTAGGATTATTCACATGTGAATTATAGTAGACCAGTGTACAGCAGTTACTGTTGGAATATTAACTTTGCTGTACACGTTAAACATATAATACTAAGTAAACCAAAAGTTGTTCACAAGTGATTTCTAATACTAGTACACCACATTTGTCTAATCAATAACTTGGTTTTAATAAGATATGATAAAAGTTACCACAAATAAGTCATTCACATATAATAATACATAGGACTATTATAGTAAAGTATACTGGTATATCATAATTGACTAGAGTAATCTTGTTCGTAGGTTCCCCAGATGTGATGTTTCACTTTCTTTTTAAATATATAAATATACGTACAATCATCCAAGTGGTTTTTGTAACAATAGTATTCCATAATTTGGGACCAACATATGCCAATGTATTTTGTCTATTGTAGGTTTTACAGTATGGTATTTTATAAGTTATTTCCTGTCTCATTTTATAACTGTGTAACATGATATGATGTGTAAGCATGTCATTAAATATATTTGGTAACACACCCCTATTATGTTTATACATTAGCATGGAGATTATATATTTGTTAAGTTGATAAATGTTCATAATTTGATATGTCTTAAATTAAAACTGTGTGTGGTTTATAAATCCAATATGACTAATTATACGTATTATTATGTTCTGCAATATATGAATTTTAGATAAATATATTGTTGGGGCTCTTCCCCATACTACCTTACAATAATAAATCACTAATAATTTAGTTAATGTCATTTTTTTTTACCTTTGACAACATAAATATATATTTTTGTAACGAAATTTATGTTATATTAACAACTGTATTCATTGAAAAAGTACAACTTGTCGTGTTCTTCGGTACAATTCCAGAAGTTCTAGTTACCACGCCGTAAATGAACATGGCAAACATAATTAGGTTGCCGACTTTCGAATCGCTTAGTTAGGGCTTAGCCTAGCCTGGCTGCGAGGTATTACGTTTTACTATTTTATTTTTAGATAGTTTTATCTTGTGACTCGTCTCATTCTGTCTGTTAAGTCGTTCACCGTGTGCCCGTCTTTCTACACAGCGAGTAATATTAGTGATGGGGTTATTTTTCTCCGACGCTTTTCCCCGCAAAAGAGACGCTTGCAGCTGAAATTCTTCGTCCACCACTGTTTTTATACGGAAGTATCTTTGTTATCTTTTTCAAAAAGAGAGTTCCATTTGGCCGCTTGTGAATTTGAAAAAACTGCGTCGTTTCGTACTCAGCTGAGTACGTACTCAAGACGTTTTATAACCTCGGTTGAGCACGTAAACTCTGGTGAGCATGAAATCTCAGACTTGAGCACAGACTTGAGCTTGAGTTTGAGTACGATTTATAACCTCGGGCCCAGAACTCAGAGACCTTAGTTACTAAAAACGTCTGGAATAATTTTATTTAACAAACCTAGAGACACTGAGGTTAGCAGGAGATCAAATTGAAGTTTTTTAAGATATTGAATGGGTATGAAAATATTGATAGATATTCTTTTGTTTTTCCAAAGAACGCTAGTAGAACTAGAGGACATAACGTTAGTGTAGGATCAGTGTAGACTGTATATCAGGAAGTACTGTTTCCCACGGAGGACAATAAATGAATGGAACAAATAATCAACAGATTGTTTATCTGTTATAGACGTGTGAATATATTTAAAACAAAGTTGACGCGTATCTCAGGAGGAAGGGTTACACATATACGAAATATGTTGGACTATTGATAAGCCAATGGCTTCCTTTTCCACTTGCCATCTGGGACTTTGCCTTGGATCGTAATCTTGTTTTTTTATCTTGAATGCATCTTAGCATACCAGCATATCAACTTAAACAGGAAATGTTAAAACTTGGCAAACTGATATATTTCCTCCAATCATACATCCTAAAAAAGTATACTGTTCGTTTATAAATATACACTTGCAATGTTGCTCACTGATACATAATAGACAAAGCTTAATGAAATTAGAGTGTTGCAGAACCAATACTAATCATCAACAACTATGATTTCCTTGCCCACACTATCCCCTGTTTAAAAAAGGCAAATTTCCTAAAAACATGATCTGATCCATAAGCTTCCAAACAGCATATCAACACTAATTAGCAATACTTTTGAAATTCCCAAAAACAATACTTGGAACTCCAATGCATACTTTATTCATTAAGCACAAACAAACATACGGAATTCATATTTATAACTAAATATGCACGGCCCTCGTTATATAATTACCGGATCACATACATAATAAGACATCAAACACAACTCTAAGTTACACCGAATTTTTTATTACTGCAACTAGACATAACGGTTAATTTCATTTAGAATTTCCATGGCTATACATACTAAGACAATTTATATAAGTAACACAAAAATATAACCAGTTATGGTGCAAGATATACTAATCTATTCAGACCGTTTTAATACTCTAATACGGATAATGTAATAGAGTGTTATTGCACCAATGTGCCATGTACGCGTTTTTTTATTCAACTACACCCCCACAGTAATATAACATTGTGCTACGCACCTTGTTAAAATGTATATATATATGTTATATTAGTACTAACAAATTAGCATATAATTGATATATAATTTTAGTAATTGCCGCTTAGTATTTAACGCTAATTAGTTATTGCACTCTTACTTGATGTTATTATCAGCCGTATATCATTTGTATATGGTGCTTGGTATACTAAAGTAATTGGTCCATGTCATAAGCCCACTTTGGGATTCTATGTTACATTCCACGTCAAAGTAATATATTCACATGTAATAATTTTGCAATTTAAGACGTATGACCGAACAAAGTTCATTAAATATCTGTGAGCCGTATCTTCTCAGCTTCCACGTGACATTTCCTTAGGCATATCTCCCAGGCTTTTAAACACAGGTTCCAGCACAACTTGCGGGAAGCCTCACATTTGTTATTCTGCTTGCAGTGTGCTTCACAACTTGATATTTCCTCATTACACGGCTCGATGCATGAGATGTAGTGTAAGAAATGTTTGGGTGTCCGGGAGCAGGTTGTCTCAGGAAACTGGGAGCAGAAGATCGCCAGCAACAGAAGCAGAACAACGCTTGATCTGCCAACGGAAAGCTGCAACAGACGATACAGTGGAGAAGTAAGTGAGTGAATGTGTGTGTGCGTGCGTGCGTGCGTGCGTGCGTGCGTGCTTGCGTGCGTGCGTGTGTTTATACGTGTGTGTATATGTGTGTGTGCGCGTGCGTGCGTGCGTGCGTGCGTGCGTGTTTTTGTGTGTACTAACATAATCTAGTTTCGAAATTGCCATACAGATACCTTGTCGTCCATAATGTCGGTGGCGTTCAATAGCGGTGCAGACGTTTCTTAGTAAACAGAAAAGCGTTGGGCGACGTGCCACAGCATAAGACAAGTAAGGTGTGCGCTGGGCCAGGCAAGATAGCCTTGTGTGACTGTTTTAACATACTGAGTGACATTAAGTATGCAGTCCTGTGTCAATATTTGCTTGAACCTCTCTCACTAACATCTCCATGAGTCATAATCAGGGCGTTCAGTACAATTATAATTACTTGGCGGGAAAACACGCACGAATTCATGGGGCTTTTTCGGGTTACACACACACACACACGCAAACACACACGTACGCACGCACGCACGTACACACACACACACACGGGACAGTAAGATATTGGTGATAATGTGCCGATGTCAGTATGGCCCACACGTGTTTCCGTGAAAGTTATTTCAGAAATGTATTCGCTTCCCTGGGTTTGAATTTTAGTGAGTTCTAGTGAAAATCTGGGTTATGTTCAAATTTATTTCGCGCTGGTACTGATGTGCGCGATCGATTTCGGAATGCTGATGTTGCCCTTCTAATAAGCGGCCAAAAAAAATTATTCAGGAATTTTTATTATTCTTGTCCTTATATCTGTTGTATAAAAGGTTTACAAAATACTCCATTTGCAGCACCACGTAATATAAGTTAATGTTTATATGACAATGCAATCAAAAGTTGTAGTGCAGCATATGGCAATACAAGCAATGTCACATATATATATATATATATATATATATATATATATATATATATATATATATATATAGTTATATATATTTTCATTCAATTTAAATAAAGTAGTACAAAAATAAAACAATGCGGTGCATGTATCGGTACNTATATATAGCTCCTAAATAAAGAAACGTCAACCAATCAATGTGACCAAAGTTATCACACTTGATCATATAAAATGAGTTGCTGCTTCTGTATAATTTCACATTTTTTCTTCACAGAAAACACATGCACGACTGGAAGTGGGTAATGTGTCAAAACGTTGATGACCTTTCAGGCAACCGATGTCTTCTGAGGAATGCGCCAGAGACTATTTATGTCAGGTTAGCAATACTCAATGGTAAAATTTGAAGAGAACTCCGATTTTCACTAGAAATTGATCAATCGCAGAAGTGTCAAAATCAACCTTCCACGACATATTATACAACAGAAGAAGCGAAACTATGCCTAGAATGCCAGTGCAAAAATACTGAAAAGAAGTGTAACCGAAACAAAGTAACTTAACTGCCATAGCAATAAATAAAAAAAACTAACATGCGGAGGCATGGGTGTGTTTATTTATTTATTTATATTCCACTGAACTTGCGCTCATAAATATCAAAGATGAAATATCAAATAAAATTGAAACAAATGCCAATCTAAGTGTATTTACTAATAATATAAAAATTATGTTATATTTTAGAAGATGGCAAGATGAAAAACTGGTCCCATCAGCGGACTCGTACTGTCGTGGCCTCTGCTAACATAGAACAAATCAAGGACATGGGAGGTTTCAAACTGGAAATCAGTTTTGAGAGGGGTACCACAAGGATTATTATTCTTAATACGTATCAATGACTTGGACGATAATAGAACAAGCAACGTACTGGAATTTGCGGATTACACACCTTTTTTAGTAAGGTTAACAATGATGGTGATAAGCAATATTTACAAAAGGATATAGACAATTTAGTTAAATGGTCCGCAAAATGGCAGATGTTATTATTTTTTTGGAAATGTAAATGCCTACACACTGGACACGGGAACTTTGATGTAAACTATCAAATGGGAGACACTGTTCTAGGTACAACTATACAAGAAAATGACTTAGAGCTGACATGACAGCTGACATGACATGTTCAGAGCAATGTCAGTAGGCAACATTAGTAAAGGATCAGTGTAGACTGGATATCAGGAAGTTCTATACCTCACAAAGGATGGTCAATTAAAGGAATACATTATCTACACATGGTGTAAATGAAGGGTGTTTAAAAACAAGGTTGACACATATCTCAGAAGGGCGGGATCGTATAAGTGTCAAAATGTATGGAAATAATTTGGATTCTCGATAAGCCAATGGCTTCCTTGTCCAGTTGCCATACTGGCAAGTGGACGTTATGTCACTATTCATTAATTATATTTAGACCATCTATGTTTTAACAATAACTCGCACCTGCAAACAACCGAACCAGTCCGAAAACGCCCGAGAAGTATCATATGACGTAATCGATAAGACGTCTGACTTTAAAATATCACTCATTGAACGAAAACGGTATATCCAAATATATCCAGTGGTGCGTCAGAAGTACGCAATGGTCTTGAATCAGGGNTTGCCATACTGGCAAGTGGACGTTATGTCACTATTCATTAATTATATTTAGACCATCTATGTTTTAACAATAACTCGCACCTGCAAACAACCGAACCAGTCCGAAAACGCCCGAGAAGTATCATATGACGTAATCGACAAGGCGTCTGACTTTAAAATATCACTCATTGAACGAAAACGGTATATCCAAATATATCCAGTGGTGCGTCAGAAGTACGCAATGGTCTTGAATCAGGGGACGTCAAGAAACCTATATGTCTGACGCACATATAGACAGAGACTCACATTGCCCGGAAGTCGTGGGGTGTGTCACGCAATTGACGGGTGTATAAGGTAATGTATTTTGGATTTGTCACAACAACCGCCAGTCGAGCTTCACAAAATAGTATTAGTTGGAAGTTTTTTCGCGGTCAGTCCGCAAGGTGCGGCCTATTGTTCCATGGGTGGTTCGAGGGACTTCCGAGTTCCGAGGCAGTTAGCACAGAAGGATCCTTCTAGAATGGTTATTGAGAGGTGGAGTCCTTTGTATGTTACGCATTTGCCCCTGTATAGGTTTTTTTTACTTCCCCTGGCATAGACACCAGGTAGTCGGGACCAACGGTTTTCATTCTTCCGAAAGACACATACAAAGTGGGATGAACGAATTTTCCTAAACTTAGAAACAACATCAGGTGGACTTCAACCTGCTTCTCTCGATTGACAACCCGGCACTCCTACCGCTGAGTGACTGCGCCCCACGCGCTTGACAAAGCATAGCGACTGAAGTAATATGTCTACATCAGATATTGACTTGCTAGTCTAGCTGCATATTAAGGTATGCATATATCCAAAGTCCAACTCAGAAGAAGTTTTGTTGAACTATTTACACCGGATTTATTCGTTTAAAACGTTCGTGCGCATTAACAATTTATATTTCGTTCGTTCGTTCTTTCGTTCTTTCATTTGTTTGTTCGTTCGTCCAATCGTTCGTCCAATCGTTCGTTCGTTCGTTCTTTCGTTCGTTCGTTCGTTCGTTCGTTCGTCCGTCCGTCCGTCCGTTCGTTCGTTCGTTCGTTCGTTCGTTCGGTCGTTCGGTCGTTCGGTCGTTCGGTCGGTCGTTCGTTCGTTCGTTCGTTTGTACATGCTTGCGTTTTATACGATCTAGTTATGCTTTCCACTGCTGGAAACGAAATGGTCCCATGCCCGCTAAGAGGTTTAGGCTCATGAAGCATCTCCATTATGACATTAACCCTAGTGGACGGCGCTAAGTGCAAAGATACGTTGACCTTCACAAAAATCCATAATTATATAAAACTTACCAGGATAGGTAGATCCACGCTACTCGTAATCGACAAAGTATAACAATTCATATTTTTATATACATAATTCCAGTGTTAGATTATTTACCTACAAATGATGTGAATATTAAGAACGCCAATAGTTCAAACCTCGGGAGACACTCAAAACCAAACGCAGTGGGGACTTAAATAGAATAAAACAACGATTGTTTGGACACATATTATATTGCATCTTGTAGTATATTTACATTTCCACTACACAGAAACAATCATTAAGATTCAATTAATTAATAATTCCAAATAATATTATGTTACGGCCTGCCTTGATTATGCATATTTTCCCGAGATTATCGGCAAGGTTTGACGTGACGTCACCGATAACAAAGAAGTGCTACGAGCCTGGGACTTTCAATTCATTCATCGTACCGTTGACAGCGATGGATGTTGTTTAGAAGCGAACGTCAGAATAGTTTATTGTGCGGGTTTCGATTGCAATGCAAACAGTAGTAAGAATAGAGTAACGTGTCACAGCCGACGTTGCTTGCTTCGAGAAAAAAAATTTCAACTGCTATCTGGACAAGATAATATGCCAGCGCTAACATATCTTTGAAAGATGGTGTTGCGCCAACATTATTCGCAGTATTGGAAGCTACGTTGATGCCATCAATTTGTTGAACTCAGGCAGTGATACGCGAGTCGACCACTACGTTCCACCTCGGATCGAAGCGAGTTGTCAGCGAACTGTCAGCGCGGATACAGGTTATGTCGGCCCACGGTGAATTCGGCCTGGTGAATTAACAACATTCTTTGGAGACTTCAGCCCGCAACGCTGGTGACTCTGATGTCTGAGCACAACGGGTATAGCGATCTCGGCCCAAACGATTGTCTACCGAATACATGAAGCTTAATGTGTGTATTCTCTCATTTGTTATTTGATCTAGTTCCACATTAACCCGTTACTTTGTTTGTAACAGCTTTTATAGCTTTCGCTTCCTTTCGCACAAAATACGGCGCTATATTTTATAATTTTAACACGCAGTCATCAGGACGATCATTAGAACTTATACAAATCGTTGCATCCTTAAAGTAAAACCAAAGGCTTTGTTTTGGACCTTTGCACCTACAAGGGTGCATGAAAACTAACTATTTGCAACTATAATCAAGAATATCACGCAAGTGGTTTACTGGGAATATGTCCTAAAAGTGCGAAATTCTGGTCTAATGTAATTTTTCTAGGAGGCTGACATATTTTTCGAATTCCTCCGGAAAACAGACAGTAGTGAAGCGATGAATTCACAATTGCGGGCGGGCTGGTTGGAAGCCCTCACGAGATGCCAGACTTTGTTCGGCCAATTTTGAAGAGTCATGTTTTGAAATTGATATATTTTCATCAACTAATGGGTCAAGATTCTTCAAAACGTCGGCGACTGAGAACGGTAAAGCTTGAAGCGGTACCGATAATCTTCCTTAGCCGAAACGCTTTGACACAACGCAAATACTCGACAAACAGAACTGTCACATCGGAACGCAAGGCGGTTATTAACAACGAACGCCAAATAAGTTGATTTTAGACGCAAACAGCGTGTCCAAACTTATTGCCAAGTATGTGATTAAAATCGTCTACGTCTATGATCAGGCGTTTAACGTTGGAGTTGTGAGAAACCTAGTCAGCACTCGTGACGTAGGATTCGGTACAAATATGTCGCTACCCATCCCAAACAGATTTCCCTTGTTCAACGAGGTATATTTAGTTAACCGGTTGCGTGATATTCTTGATTATACTTGCACATGGCTAGTTTTCAAGTACTCTTATAGGTGCAAAGGCCCCCAAAATACCTTTGGTTTCACTTTAAAATTAATATCATATAATATATTACACCAACAACTATAATATGATATACAGTAGAATAACTTAATTAAATGAAATTACAATTATCATAATAATTTATATACTTCTGATTTCTATATTTAAGATGTTCATGCGTTTCCTCTGTCCAAATTAAATTTGTTCAATTAAATCAAATACAGAACAATGGCAGTGAAAAGCGATTATTGTTATGTGACTACAACGGAGCCACCTGCATACGATGTTTGATATATACAGTGTTTTCCGTCAGATAATTATATATGTTAAGCATCTTTTATTCAAATCAATCACCAACATAACATTCACCCCCTTTCAAGCCATTATAAAATGACCGGATTCAGGCAGTTTGGCCGAATTAATCGAAATCACACCACCGGTCAGTGCTACTCCTGCTACTGCGATGTTTACTTTCTGAACTAACCATGAAAACGACCACCTACCGCCGCCAAATTTCTCCTCATATATTTACCAAACATATACAAATTCCACGTGGACAAACATTACTCCTACTTCCTTGAAAATATAACAAATAAAAAAACTAGCTATTTCTTCTACGCCTAGCTCCGCGAAGCTAAGCATAGGTGTTGGGGATTTTTTTTCTTCTTTATATGGAAACAAGAGTAATATATTAAATTGTATTATTTTGGAAAATTTGCATCGCCACCACTCACCTAAATAAATCACTGACTGAATGTAAACACATATCATCGCTGGCATCACCAAACCACGTGATCGCTAATCTCATTTTGTTGGCATAAATTATATACAACATTAAACTTTGTGTATACACCAAACAAGCACTTTAGCTAGTGCCTCGTTTTTATTCCATTTAATTATTAAGATTACAAGACAACTAATATATAATTAATCTGAAATAGTACATTTCTTACTTACTTACTTACTTACTNGCACCTGGCCAATTATTCACATTAGACAATGCGTTTTGGGAAAATGTATGTCTCAAGTTCTCCGTGCACTAACCACCCCCAAATACAATGGCAATGGCAGAAGGTTAGGTTGACATTTGGATAACACTTCCAGGCATGCCAGGTGTTCGTTTGTGAAGAACCGTGTTGAAATTACAAAAGTACAACGGCTTCTGTGGAATTTACGTCAATTTGTAAGAGCAGGTGTCATGACTATATTTATTTTAATTTTAAATATTCTAAAATAATTAAGTATGACCTCAGGAAGCCCCACGATTTGATGTTTTTTTCCAGCAAGTAACTGGAATTGTGTTAAATGCCCTGATTACTACTCTCGCGAGTTGCTATTGTGAAAATGTTTAACCAAAAATTGCCACCGGACAACAAACATAATGCCATTCAGTTTGTTTGAATAGTCACGCAAGGGATTCTTGCTTGGCCCAATCAACCACAACTCACTTGTTACGTCGCACAGCGTTTTTGTTTTTACTAAGAAAACGACTACATAGATACTGAACCCAACTGATTTTATGAATTTATGATTTTATGAACGAGATGGTTCCAATGACAAAGTCGAAACTAGAATATGTCTACAACAAACACATATACACAGGCAAACACACACACGCATGCACACGCACACACACATACACACATACAAACGCACACAAATGCATACACATACACACACGCACACGCACACGCATATGCACATGCAAACGCACACACACACACACACACACACACACACACACACACACACACACACACACACACACTTCTCTCCTCACTGCTCTACTGCATCGCTGTTGTAGCTTTCCGTTGGCAGATCAGGCGTTGTTCTGCTTTTGTTGCTGGCGATCTTCTGGTCGCAGTTTCCAGAGACGACCTGCTCTAGGCCATCAAAACCCTTCTTGTACTACGTCGAGTGTGTCGCTTCGTGTGCAAAGGAATTCAAAAGGCATGATGCACATTGTCTGAAGAACAACACTTGTGAGGCGTCTCGCAGGTTCTGCAGGGACCTATGTGTGAAGGCGTGGCAGTTTTGCAAAAGGAAATGTCGCGCTGAGGCTGAGAAGATACGTCTCTCGAATAACGAATAAACTTCATTCAGTCATACAGCATAGTAATAAATTACAATATGATGACAACTGAATAGATTAGTTTAAGATGGGAGTATGTCGCTGAGCGAATCTTGTTGAATACAACACGCGATCACAGCCTATTGGTGCAATAACACTCTAGTATTGTATCCAAGTTGGAGTATCAACAAGGTTGTAATAAATAAGTATATCTTACAGCGTGATCGGTTATATTTTTGTATTATCTATATAAATGTTATAAACATGTTTAGATCATGAAATGTCAAAACTAAATTAACCGCTATGTCTAGTTGCAGTAATTTAAAATGTTTTTTTTTAAGTTTGTGTTTGATGTCAAATGTTGTATGTGGTCCGACATGGAATTACAGCCCAGTATATTTAAGTCCCGTCTGTTTGCTCGTGTTTGATGAATAAATTAAGGGTTGCGGTTCGAAATATTGTTTGTTTTAATCAGCCCCAATTGCATATCATATTTTAACACATTATTCTTTTTTAATATTGCAGATATGCATGGGCGCGACAATCATAGTTATTCGTGATTCTTATTGCTCTCTATTGCAACATCCTAATCTTATCCAGCTTTAACGAGTATGTATCAGTGACAATATTGCAAGTGTGGTAATAATAAAGAATAATACACCGTTTATATGATTGAAGATGAGAGGAAATGTATCAATTTGCCGAGTATAAACATTTCGGGCAACTTTATATGCTAGTGTATAGACCAACTTTCATTTGCGTCTGTATACTATATACTCCTAACAATGTTGTAAAAGTAGCTCTATTGATGGGGATTCGTTAATTTGTATTGCATTTAGTGGGACATCGAATGATTGAATAGTATTATTGTTTTCTAACTAAAGGAAGTCTATCTAGTGTTGAACCACATTGTTGAACCACATTGTTGAACCACATTGTTGTGTCATCATTTTCGATATTAAACACGTCTATGAGTCCGAGGGACGAAGGTTTTGTTTTGAAAAAAAAATGAAAGAAACATTTTTCGGCAGCAAAACGTGTGTGTGTGTTTGTGTGTGTGTGTGTGTGTGTNTTAACTAATGCTGCTTGATGTCCTCTGGTTCGACTGCCTTCTTTAATTTAAAAAAAATATTCCTCTAAATAAACTCACAATCACTCACTATTTTAAATACTTATAAATGGTTTCTTATTAGTCTCCTTGTATCTAGTGTGGTCAAACTACATTCCAATAAGCGGCTTTCATAACTAAGGTGTTTCAATTCTAGAATTACTTTAGTTGCTCTTCGGTACATTCGTTGTATTCTTTTAGATTGTCTATGTCCTTCTTACAATATGGCCTCCGTGCTTCTATACAATATTCCTAATGCGGCCTAACTATTACTTTGTGCCGGAGTACAATTAGATGTTTCTCCTTATATGCAATAGTTTTCCTTATTAACCATATAATTTGATTTCGCTTTGAAGCAGGAATCCCACATTGCAATATCTCTCTCTCTCTCTCTCTATCTCTCTCTCTCTCTCTCTCTCTCTCTCTCTCTCTCTCTCTCTCTCTCTCTATCTCTCTCTCTATCTCTCTCACATCATGTGTACCCACAATCGTATTCAAAGCGATGATGCTGGGATCTCTACATGCTATCTACACATTGTGAGAACGGTCTTCAAGCAAGAGTTGAAAACGATGTGTTTCCTTATCCCATTGTTCATCTGCTGCAGCGATACTGAAATATAAAATTAACAATATACCATCTACTTAAAAAATGTATTGTTGTTTTCACACGTTACAGCTGTCCACTGTTCTCGTATATAACTGGTTTTGCACACAAATTACCAGCATTCTAATTTTAGGTCCAAATCTCCGTAATGAATACTCCCTGAAATATTGTTTTTACTCTCCCTCATAGATGGAATATCCACTTATAGGTTTTTTACTTTATTCATAATTAAATCTGATAGTTGTGCCTGGAATTTGTAAAATCACAGTTGCCGTTTTGCAAGGTACCATGTATAAGTGCTACAAATTTACACTTATGTACATGGTAACTCCAGAACATTTAATGATTCATCAGTGGGTACCAATATATTATTTGAATTTTGGATGGTAAATACTGTTTCAAAAATGAAACATCACTTGCGAATCTGATTTTCTAATTGATACAGAATTCATCATATATGTTGGAACATGAATTACACCCTTTTAACATGGATGGATGTGTAGTTTTTTTTACAGAAATGTTCTTTTCAGCAGAAAAGTTCTTTAAAAATAATATGTTTCACAGATGGTATCTCGCGAAATTTGAATGTGATTTTACAAACTTGGTGGGATATTCTATATATATATACGAGAGTAAACATTCACCTTTTCAAGGCTATAGCCCTTCTTAGTTATCGGATCTCAAACTTTCCCAAAATTACATTAATATATATCTAAGGTCATAAAATATTGTTTTCTCATAAGCAACTGAGAGTAGGAAGCTAACATGTGACATTTGGTGAATATCTGGTATAAATATTGAAGAGTCTTGGACTATCCAGTGATTTGACGTAAAACCTATTATTGACAGAACAGTTCATAATGAAGAACTGTCCTAATAAAGATGACAGTTAGCACACACAACTTATATTAATAGCATTAAGGTGATAACAGTTTGAAGTATCCTGAATTATACCAACACTGTGGTATAGCACTTACTTACGTGCTCGTGAATGATTCGTGCGTGTTAAAACCGTGCATCGTTTAAATATAAAGTTCCCCATCACAGACTTCCAAATGGATCATAACAATTTGGCACACATAAACTACAAATCACTAGCCATCAAGTCAGACCAGTTTCTTTTAATATGCCTGCACCTCCGAAAATACTAGGAACATAAATACATTTTTATTTGTTTCAATTTGGGTGTTTGCGGAATATCTAATAAAAAATTCTGAAGAGATCTGAACTTCTGAAAATACAATGTGTG
>SDWI01002553.1:9838-20878 GCA_009193005.1 Lamellibrachia luymesi
CAGTACTAGGACTTGGACTTGTACTTGACCATCAAAGTACTTGGACTTGACAAGTATTTACCCAAGTACTTTTATGTTTTCGTAAAATATTTGGCTCTATCTCAAGAATGAAAGTGAAAATGACCAAGTATTTACTGTTATTTCTTTCATTCTCGTAAAGCGTCATCACATAAAACATAAATGGTTGAAAAATAGCTGCAATTAAAATGACCGTATATTTATTGTTAGTTTGCACACAGCATCATGACATGAAACATAGATGGTGCAAGGTTTACTACTTTTCAATGCTTACCCATCTTATATATATAGTTATATATAAGGCGTCCAACTCTGGTTCATCAGTTTTTCTCATAGCCAAATGTTCTTTTTCTTAATTTACATCAAACGTTCACATAGGTTCGAAACGATGACAAAAACTCAAATAGTGTTGCTAACAATTGTAGGTTCCTTCGTAATACCCCAACGGCCCTGGGAAATTTCGCATATTTTGTAACGTACGAACCACCACCATAGGCCACCGGGCACGCTTACAAAATGTCAGTCCCGTACGTGCGAAACTAATGGAGATGTGAAGGAACAGATATACACGCAGAGTAGCAAACTGCTTGATTATACATATACGAGCAAAATTACAATCCTATGGACTTGGTAGTTCGCACTGTATTGTTGGTAAGTTTTCTCTGCTTTCTTTCTTCTGCAATAATTTTGGTTCCCCAACTTTACCCTATGATTCGCCATTTCAATTCTCGACTTCGCACGTTCGATCAATTTGACAGTATTGTTTGCGTACATGACGTTTGTTTATAATCAAGCAGTTTACATGTTTACGTCAGGTTCTAGTATTGGCGGTGGAGAACAAAGTGACTGGGTCGTGTCAAACGCTCAGATGCATCAATGTAGGGTGGAATATAAACACAACAAGATCCGTGGATAGTACTTGAGAATCCAATTGGAACCCCGTTTATTTAATATAAAACAAAATAAAGTAAACAAATAATGGTGTATAGTAATACATCACACAATTGACAGGTCCCCCACTTGGCAGTGCGAATCCTATATCAGGGCGTAGTTCATAACAAGTGTTGATACGTCCTAGTTGTATATATATTCTTCTCCATCTAGACGACTTAAAGCCAACCTAAGTTCACTTGACGGAGCGTCAAGCCTTGCAAGTACCACCGGTATTCGTCGTAATATAGACATTATCGGGGCGTGAACCACGCGTGGACGAGTTCACATTCGTTGTATTGCTGTTCAACAATGCCACGCTTGGTGGACAAACCGACCCGATCCGACAGTAAGATTGGGACCATGTATTGAGGTCCCGTGGTGGAGCACACCCCGGTATATCCCCACCGTGATAACATATCAGTGCATTATTCCGTGGATTCCCGGAACTGTGACATTTCGTTAGCGTGTCAAAACATGATATGAACTACGCCCTGATACAGGATTCGCACTGCCAAGTGGGTGAACTGTCAATTGTGTGATGTATTACTATACGCCATTATGTGTTTACTTTATTTTGTTTTATATTAAATAAACGGGATTCCAATTGGATTCTCAAGTACTATCCACGGTTCTTGTTGTGTTTATATTCCACCCTATATTGATGCACCTGAGCGTTTGAAACGACCCAGTCACTTTGTTCTCCACCGCCAATACTAGAACCAAAACTTGTGACAATGATGACTTCAATTACGGAACTTAGAACAATAGTTACGTCCAATTGATGACAACACTACGCGTGTTTCTACCATTGTTACGTGAACTACGTTAAACGTCCTCCGAACGATTCTTGAAGCCGAAAGTTGTACAATATTTTTTTGGTGAAACCCACCTTGAGTAAGTAGCGCAAGGAGTCGTAAGCTCCAGACTATTCTCCCGTGGAACTCGGCTAATAACACGACTCAAAGCATAATCTTAACTGGTATTTCACATACTGCAGTTGACACTGTGCTGCAAATGAAGATTATTACACATATGCATACACGCAAGCACGCAAGCAAGCAAGCACGCACGCACGCACGCACGCACGCACAAGCTCATCCTCCTGCTGACCTCATCCCCGACGAGTCCCGTCCCGGCAGCCACGTCTATGATGTACGTGTCGCCTTTCCTGTCGCCGAAGTAACGTTCAACGAACTCGGCAGCCATCGCTGCGCCGGAGTAGTGACCAAGGGACATCATCTAGATTTAACAAGATGAATCGTAACATTTCCAAATTTTTACATATTATGGGCGGTTAAAAAAATTATTTTAGGTTTGCATGGTTATAGAATTACTCGAATGGAATTGCAAGGTTTTGTTGTATATATAGTAATATTTTACTAAAGAGCAATGGAGAGGGGGCGGAGGGAGGGAGGGAGGGAGAGGAAGGGAGAGGGAGGGAGCGAGAGGTATAAAGAGGGTGAGAGTGAGGGAGAAAAGGGAGAGAGAGGGCAATGGAGGGGAGAGAGAAGGGAGAAAGACGGGGAGAGATGAGGGGCGAGACGATCGGGGAAAGACGGGCGGGTGAAGAACGGGGGAAAGACTGGCGGAGTGAGAGGGAGAGGCGGTTATGAGGGGCGTGTTGAGACCAACGTCCACGAGACGCGTGTGGGTACTTCTGCACCAGACTGGGGCACAGCACTGTGCTGGGGCGTACACTAGTGCCGTAGTTGAAGTTCTCAGTGTAAGTGCGCTCGCTCCCCACCCAGTGCCGGCAAGGCGACTGATCAATGCACTACTTGTCATGACCTTGCCCCAGAGCACTCAGCTGAGTCAGCCGGCATTCTCAAATGCATGTGTTGATAAGTTTGCGTAGCCATTCTTTGATAAGGTTGCTAGCATGTATCAAAAATTCGGGTGTATTTTGTCTGGGCCTGGGGCTGAACCATGTTTTAGTATCTTTCGGGCGGTGGTAAGTTCCTCGTGTGAGAAGACTCTCGAAAGGGCGTTGTGAGCCCTCCAAAGCTCAGTGACTTCTTTTGATACGCTCCCACTGAAATCACGATCGGGGTTAGGGAAGCGACCGTTTTGTATGAGCTGTGATGCGATTGAGTTCGCAGTCACTGGAAAAATTCCAACTTTTGATATTGACCTGCCAGTCAGTCTGCTGAGTGGTTGCAACGCTTTGCGTCTAGATTTAACAAGATTTAACAAGATTGCCATCCCAAACAACAAGTTCCAGATGGCAAGTGGACAAGGAAGCCATTGGCTTATCGACAGTCCAACCATTTTTTCATCTATGTGTAGCCCGCCCTTATCAGATATCTGTCAATTCTATTTTTAAACATATTCACACTAATAGCATTAACACAATCAGTTGGCAGTTTGTTCCATTCATTTATCACCCTCTGTGAGAAAGAGTACTTTATCATATCCAACCTACACTGCTCCTTAACTAATGCTGCTTTGTGTCGTCTTGTTCTAATGCATTCTTTAAGTTTGAAGAACATATTCCTACCAACATCCTCATAACCGTTCACGATTTTAAACACTTCATTTTGGTCTCCTCTTAGTCTCCTGGTCTCTAGTGCTGTCAAACCACATTGTAATAAGCGATTTTCGTAAGTAAGGTCTCTCAATTCTGGAATCATTTTAGTTGCTCTTCGTTGTATTCTTTCTAGCTTGCCTATATTATTTTTACGATACGGCCTCCATGCTTGAATACAATATTCCAAATGTGGTCTAACTATTGCTTTGTACAGGGGTACAATTACCTGTTTCTCCTTATATGTGATAGTTCTCCTAATTAGCCCTAGAATTTGATTTCCTTTCCAAGCAGCAATCCCACATTGCTCTGAAACTTTCATGTCAGCACTAAATGTTACTCCTAAGTCCTTTTGTGGTTTTGTGGTTCTACCTAATACATACATTTTATGTTCTTCATCCATGTTTCCATGTCCTATGTGTATAAATTTACAATTCCCAAAATTGAATAACATTTGCAATTTTTCTGACCATTTAACTAATTTATCTAGATCATCTTGTAAACATTGTTTATCTGTATCATTAGTAACGTTTTTGAATATTTTTTGTCATCTGCAAATTTGAGTACTTTGCTAGATATGTCATCTTCCAAATCATTTATATATATATATATATTAAAAAAGAATGTCTAATGACATGTTAGTCGGAAGTTTTGATTTTTTTGGATTGGTGTGTGGAAACTAGAATGCGTGAAGCCAATGGATGAAACAGTTTCGTTCCACCTCTGCCGTCGTTTCGCGTAGAGCATTTCTCAGTGCCGTGGCGGTGTTCGTAGACGCCATATCGTGTGAGTCTACATGCTATGTCAATATCTAAAACGAATCTTCTCTTATATAGCGTGACTTCAATCATGCATTTCTAAGCCGTAGTGGGTTCGTAGTCGGGTCATCACGAATCACTGCATTATCAATCAACACAACAACACCAACAACATGAGCATGCCGAAGACGCTGAGACACACCGAACCCAACGCCATAGATGGCCTAAATAAGACGATCGCACATATCTGACTTTGATAATTAGTAACTGTAGGAGAGGGAAACTGATCAAGGGTGAATACAGATCCACAATGAGCCAGAGCAAACTGGCTGATCTGAGTATGTTCAGTACGGAATGGGACAACATGCGTTGGATTAATCTTGACAAGATTTAATCCGGCTCCAGTGCTGCCAAAATGCACAAAACATATATTAATGTTTGAGACAGTTCAACAAATGTACAATCAGATCTGACTATTCACACGATCACATCACCAGAACCGTTGGTAACTAATTTGGTGGAAAGTATTTGGATGTCTTTCTTTGTTTTCTCAGGAGAACATTTACAACCTCTATTTGATGCTCTATTTCAATGTACCATTTTCTGGTATGTCATTGTATGCTGTAATGTTTGCTTGTCATCGTACGCTGTATTTTCTTGTGTGTACGTCTGTATGCCGTCGTCAATACCAATACGTGAATGTTTATGCTCAAACATAGTTGAATAAATATTATGGTATGCGGTTACAATAATCAACAGGACCTACCACACGTTACGATCTTCGTATTTCACGCACTCGTTAAAGGCCTCCACAAAATGCTTGCGCCAGGCCCCCATATTGTTAATCCGGCACTGGGTATCACTATTCTGATTGGTCAATTTGGCATTATATTCTCTGTGCAGTTTGCTCAGTTGTTGCAACGTGCTGGACAGTTAGTTGACAGATACTCAGTAGACTCCATCGTGTTCTAGTCCGTTCGTAGGATACGAGGTGGAGGCGAGCTTCCACTCCTCGCCAGTGGTGCCAACACACTAAAGCCCCTGGCAGTATTATACGAAACGAACACATCTTACGGATTTATGTTGCAAAAGTGCACCAGTCAATGTGCATTCTGAACAGTGGGAACATAAATCAGTAAACGTACCTAACTGGTAATTTTATAAATGTGTATTTGCACCAGCTCTGGACGAAGAACAATATGTCCCACACGTGGAAGAAATCCCACGACGACAGCATCTTAGGGTCATTCGCCCGAAAAGCGAGCCAGTGTCACAACATTTTCCATTCAACATAAAATCGTCAAAGTAACTCCAGTTCAATTAAACCAAGCACCAGTGGATTCACCAAACAATACCTTTTTTGAAAATATATACTTTAAAACATGTCATATGTGGGTTTCTTCCTTGGCTTAGCAGTTGTCCCTCCACTCTGGGGCGCTGACACAAGGCACCGAAGAAGGCGTTGACGATCTTTCTTGAAACGTTTTCTCTCCCCGATTGTAACGATTTCCTTTGGGAGTTCACTCCAGAGGCTGGTGTTAATAATGTCCTTTTATCGCCAGTAGTGTTTGATGCTGGAATTGCCACAGCAACTGCGTCATGGTGTTTATTCGATGGTGGATATTCGCACTATTGGAGGATGAGGTAACTTGCCATTGATTAGAGTTGGTGCATGTCCGTGGTATATCCTGTGGAACAAGGTGAGTGCACTAACTTATTTTCTTTGTGCCAGTTATTGCTCAGTTGTTCAGCATAGGTGTCAACAAAGCTTTCAACATTGTTTGTTAAAGTAACGAAGTTCTGATCATAACTGCAAAAAAAAATTATATTGCATTTGCCACCCTGTCCCAGCAATCTTTCAGCAGTCCACCACCAGTTCTTTTTCCCTTTCTTCACTATGGCTGTCATGTTTGTCTTCATTCTTGTTTTGTGTTCTGTCATCGCTTTCCGAGTGATGTAATAGTAGGTCGGGTAACCTGGGCCAAAACATCCCTGGAGGTAAGATGGCCCCAGCACGTGCACAAAATATAAAACTCTGAACGTCCCACAATTTGGTGCAAACTGAAGCTAACGTCACTCGGACACCCGCCACGAACGCTCAGCAACACCAGACTGACGTAATTAAATCAGTTCATATAAGCTAAAACCACGGGGAGGGTGCTATTGACCGTCTTTTTGGTATTATTGCTATTTTTCAAATGCAATTCATTTAGGTTTTCAATTTGCTGAAAATAATTTTCCAATGGGTAACACATACATCTGTCTACAATATTAGCATATTAAAGACATATTAACGTAGTTTAATGGTGTACAATTTGAAAGTTTTCCTTAGGGTTACCACCTCCAGATGACGAATACGTCGATTGTCGATAATACACTCCCCGACAGTGGCGCCACTCAGCGTGTCACCACTGCCACAACTTGAACATGAATTCAAATTGGACAGTTGCGGAGTGATACAAAGAAATGGTTGCCTTGATAACGTCATTTTTGTTTACGACTTGTTCCATAATTGCAACAGGCAATTGAGCAACGTAATAAAACAACGTTTCCAATAAAGACACTATTCACAATTGTATGCAATTGAAATCGATATATTTCTTGAAAAAAAATTGGAATGTACCAAATTAAATAAAGATGTGCAGAATCTGCACATCGAATGCAAGTTGTTGCAGTGATGAAATTGTTAGTGGCGCCACTGATGGGGAGTCTCTGTCGAGAGCTCTTCTATCAAATGCGTGTGGTTGCCTAGTGGTGTGTTTCTATTGATGTTGTATAAGCTAGGACAATACGACTTTTCACCGTTGTGTACAACAAGTGTCGTCAGTTAAGGATACGTGTCGTGGTATATCTAAATCATCGAGTGGCTGACACAGTGTTAATAACATGAATAATTAAATACCGTAAAGACTCGCGCGATTATTTTTCCGTTCGCTGTAACAATCGCGTAACTATGCCAGCGCAACATCCGTCGCGTTCGAAGTTATTCAAACGCCTGATCAGCTGATGTTTGTGTTCTGATACTAGCGTTGTGATTTCTGTTTAATATAGCTAAGCGATATTGTTGATACGATGTATTCTTTGCCGAAACAATTCTTTAAAGTAAAACAATTACGTGTTGTACTTCCGTCGTAAACCTCATGCGATTTCACCGTTACCGAACACCACTTTTCAAAACCCTGAAGACGAGTTTGCATAAAAAAAACGCAGTGAAATGATACGCCTTAATTGGGCTGGTAAATGGTGCGTTATTGTAGTTGTAAAAATAGTGTAAGATGACATTCAAATATTTGACCTCAAATGGGAAAATATGGGGTTCACACTATGAACGTCATTGTCTGAATCAAGAATAACCGGACGGGGCGGGCAAAATATGTAGGGGTGGGGCGAGGTGGAGAGAGAAACACCTCTGTTATGTGGCGCAACCGTTTGTCGGGCACATGAGAGCCAAGGATCAGAGTGTACTTTTCATTGTGCGAATCTCAAGCTAACTCATCAAATAAGAGTAAACTTTTTTTCAGTTTATGCGAAGCATTCGGACCAAGTTTAAACATCGATTATATTGACACAAGTCACACGATAAATTAACCGCAATTGCAAACGCTAATGTTTTGGTCGTGGGTTAGATTCCCATAAGAGTGAACACTTTGTTTCGTTTTGTTCTCTTTTATTTTAGGATATGTTAAGTGTCTCTTTGTACTTTGTGTAGTCGTCTACATTTCCAAATACGGTACTCTGATCGTAATAAGTCATAACACGATATTTATTGACAATTTAAATATAACACTTTCAGGATATTGCGATTTGATATGTTCATATTACATGAAGTATAATAACTCGCATAAAAAAATGGTAATATTTATTTATTTATTATTAAGTCGCGGTAAAACCACAATTTTGCTAAAATTTGACAATATTCAATATTTGACCCACAAAGAGTAACACCACTTCAGTAAACTTGGCCAAGATGTTCGTTTATTATATATATGCATAAAAAGACATCAAAAAGTGGGGGTTCCATTGCAAAATTTTTAAATATCTGACATAGCAGCAGCTACGTCAACAACAAAAATTCGCAAAACTGCTATCAAAAGCCACATTTTACCCACAAGGAATAATGTCATTTCAATAAAAGTTGGCCGAATATTAATTTATTATCCGTCTCTACATACATAGAAAAAACTAATGAATTGCCTGGCAAAAAAAAATCAGGGTTTGTTATCTTAAAATCACACGAGTTCCGAACTAAATTTTCTGTACCGAATTTACAACACACGTTGTCCGCTGGGGGGCTCCACCGGTAGTACGTTAAATTTATACTGTTTTTATCTAATGTTCTTTTTTATTTTTTATAATGTTCTTTTTATCTTGTGTTTATTAATGGCATAGAGGACGTAGTTTCAATCGACAGTGTGATTCTTAGGTTGATTTCATGTTACGACCAAGATGCGCAGACTGATGCGCAGTTGGCTTGATTTCAAAGCAGCCGCCTACCTTAAAAAGAACAACTTTTGAAATCCTCGTTCTGCCCTACTCTCCCTCGACCACCCATGTATATAAGGAACGTCGGATATAAGGAACAATGTGGCCACATAACGAGCGTCCACTGTACAATGTATGCACGAGTCCAAGTCCAAGTGTCGTTGGGGGCCTGAAGTGAGCATTTATGGGCAAACTTGCATGAAACCAACATGGCGGCTGACGAGACTTGTATCCCCTGTGGAAGGTCATAATTTCCTGTCAGGTCTGCTTTCAGGCTCATATTTAATTATATAGTCCAGAAAGGCCCGTGTCGAAGTGTTCGTATTCAAAATGTTCTTGTAGCTGTAACATTTATATTATTATAGTTTCTCGTCTAAATAAATAATGTGTCTACAGACCAACTAGCAGCAAAGCGAGAGTATTTTCTTCGTAAAATGGGTTGAGGTGACGGATGGCGTTCCCGACTGTTTCACGCGGAAGACGAACACGACACCCTTCCTGTCGCATATGTGATTGGGCACCACTTTCCTTTCTTCCCAAGCCCACGCGCCTTGCTCGGCTAACTGCTTCATGAACGGCTCGAGTCAGTCAACGTACTCGGCGACTTCGATGAGGAATTCCTCCCGCGTGATGATACACACGTAGCCTCCTGTAACACGATATACCTTTTCGTCAGAGAAGGAAATGCCACGGTTTCTCTGCACCTGTATCAATTTCTATTTGGGCTCCATCCCCGAGATAAAATGTGCATGTTATTGTAAGACGTATCTAGGCATAGTTCAGCAATCGATTCACGCATAATAATTCAGTGTACAATCATTTAAGAACATAGTAAGCACGCGTTTTTAATAATGGATTTTATGTTTGTTTTGACATTTATATGTCAATGGCAACTTTGGTACCTGGTTTAACTATGCGAATTAATTCCGTCATGGCACGAGTCGGAATGAGTCCGTCTCCCAGGCCGTTACCAATCGTCAGAGCATCATAGGTGTCTACAACGAAGCCACCGCGGTCAGTGGACACTCATGTCGACATTGTGTGTACTCCGACATACACGGAAATCGTGCTTCAACCCGGTTGCACGACTGGAAATGGATGGATATTTACACTAAACAAGATGCTAGTGTATAGCAGGTTGAACACATTATACAACCGAATGACCCAGTGTGGAGTCAACGAACTTCATAATCTGAGAAAAATGTCTCGATGCTTAATCTGAAACAATATTCTCAACGCCCTTTAATATCTAAACGAGAAGACATTGCCCAGGTTTCGTACGACGCTCTAGCCACTGTGTGATTCGCCACATTCGTACTACCTACTAACTTCGAACACATGCTCATTGTGATTGTTGTTTACATTAATACAAGCAGTTACTCTTAAGAGGGAACTACCATTAGAAGATAAGACTAAGTTAAGGTTGTAGAGTTCTTGCCATCTTTGATATCCGTCATATGACCGTCCATGGAGTCGTGGATAATCCTAACATAGATGTTCTTGGCTGTAGCAATGGATAGCATCTCATCGGACCATCTGCACGCAGAATAGCTAAAGTTGACGCCGGGAACTCACTATGGTCTCTATTAAAATAAAGCAAAAAGTAATTTTTGGGCCTGTGCATCTACAAGTGTTACCAAAAGATAACCTTTTGCAACTACAGCTAAAACAGCACGCCAGTGGTGTACTAGCAAAACGTTCTTGAACACACAACATCTAATTTCATGAGCCGCGCTATACTGTTAGATAACCCTACGTCTCGAGTGTCGTAGTCTGGCAATGTTCGTTCGCCATTTATAATATAGTTGAATACACCTATTCCTATACCTGCCAATTGACTATGGCCATGCCATTTGCCTCCAAACTCAACATAAGTAACATGTGTTGGCCTTTATTTACCAAACTAGTCCTCTTTCTGAAAAATAGCACGTTTCTTTGAGACGTGGCTTTCTGTGTATACCGACAGAGCTTAAAGCGTCTGAGCACGCGTTTATCGGTCGCGCTGGTTAACATGTCAGCCTTCAGTCAACCGCAGAAATTACAGGAATCTCCCACTTTTAAAACACATTATGACTAAACCACTGGCTTGATATTCTTGATTTTAGTTGCACATGGTTAGTTTTTATTATCTTTTATATTATATTTTCTGTTCGCTTAACATTACAAACCTGGGAGAGAATTACACAGTGATGGTAACAGAGAAAACCTTCCTTTCGCATATGACCTTAATTCGGGTAACAACATATTAATTGAAGTACGACGATCTAAGTTACATGTTTGTGTTTTGTTGGAGTGAGAACATTGTAAACATTTCAATATATATAT
>SDWI01002554.1:6915-26968 GCA_009193005.1 Lamellibrachia luymesi
TTCCTCGTTAAGCATAAATTATTAAATTCATCTCAACATGGATTCCTTAAAGCGAGGTCATGCTTAACAAATATGTTATGTTTTTTGGAAGAAATCACTAAGTGGATAGACGAGGGATCGCCAGTAGATATTATCTACTTAGATTTTCAGAAAGCTTTCGACAAAGTGCCACATAAAAGATTACTACTTAAATTAAAAGCCCATGGTATCCGGGACAGCATAATTGACTGGATAGAACAATGGCTGACTGACAGAAGACAGTGTATTGTAGTAGATGGGGAGGTTTCAAACTGGAAATCAGTTTTGAGTGGGGTTCCACAAGGATCAGTATTAGGACCTTTATTATTCTTAATATATATCAATGACTTGGATGACAATATAACAAGTAACGTACTGAAATTTGTGGATGACACAAACGTGTTTAGAAAGGTTAACAATAATGGTGATAAACAACATTTACAAAACAAAACTTGGCAAATTAGTTAAATATTCTGAAAAAAAAGCAGATGTTATTAAATTTTGGGAAATGTAAATGCCTACATACAGGACACAGGAACTTGGATGTAAACTATAACATGGGAGATACTGTTCTAGGTGCTACTGTAAAAGAAAAAGAGTTAAATCAAATTCTTGGGTTGATTAGGAGAAATATAACATACAATGGAAAAAAGCTAATTATAACTCTGAATAAAGCAATAGTAGGCCTCATTTAGAATACTGTATACAAGCTTGGAGGCCATATTGTAAGAAGAGGATTATAGATACCCTAGAACGAATACAGAGAAGAGCAACTAAAATCATTCCAGAACTGAGAAACCTTAGTTATGAAGAACGCCTAAAAGAATGAGATTTAACAACCCTAGAGACAAGGAGGTTAAGAGAAGATCAAATTGAAGTTTCTAAGATATTGAATAGGTATGAAAATATTGAAAGAAATATTTTTTCCTCACTCAAGAAAGATAGTAGAGTTAAAGGACATGAAGTAACATTAGTAAAGGATCAGTGTAGATTGGATATCAGGAAGTACTTGCTCTCACAGAGGACAATAAATGAGTGGAACAAATTATCTACAGATTGTATAATTGCTAGCAGAGTGGATATGCTGAAAAACAAGGTTGACATATATCTCAGGAGAGCGTGTTACACATAGATACAAAATGTTGGACTCTTGATAGGGCAATGACTTCCTTGTCCACTGGCCATCTGGGCCTGTCCCTTGAATGGCCATCTTGTTTGTTCTTTTAGTATGGTGTTTTGAGGACCTCATAGATACGCAAAAAAAATCTGCTGCATTTTGTTCCACGTTGAGTGAATCAATGGGCTAGATTTCCTGGACTATTTTCCTTAAAATCACTCACCCGATGCTGTGCTCGAACCGGTTATGGGACGCCCCGGGGTAGACATAGTAGCTGCCACCCAGTTGCTTGATGTTGCGCAGTCGCTGGAACTGGGGCGTGTCGACAATTTTGACACACAGCGGGTCGAGCTCAATGTGGCCATGAACGCAGTCATTGAACACCTGCCAGAGACACTCTGTATACTAGGTGGGGTAACTGTTTTGACTCACTGAGAATCCAAAATTGCCTGGCCCAATTTTTTAAGGGGAATGTACGGAGATTTTTAGTAGTTAACTGAACGGCTGTTTTATGGGATACTGTAATACTAAATTTATTAGTATTCTCAACATATTATTTGGTTAAAATTAATATCCAGGCAAAATGTGTTATTATCGAGATCCTGTACATCTAAATATTTTCGAAAATACATGATTTGGTGATGATTTTTAAAAATATGCAAGTTATCTACACTCATGCAGGCACGCTGCTTTGCTATACATAAAAAACAAATGATAAATCTTCAATTTTGAAGATGAAATATAATGGACACTTAATTTATTAATGAAATTACTGTTTTATACAATTTCTGTAAGTAAATATATTATAACAATAAAGATAAAAACATGAAATATAACATTGTTAACCCATTAGAGCCCGCAACAGCCGCGGCCAGCCGCTCTGTCCAGCCCTGGAACGGCCACCACTGGCCGCATACAGAACCCATATTGAAAAAAATCCTGACGATTAACTACTGAACTAAATGCTACCAAATTTTGCCACACCTTAGCGGATACATTTTGCAACAACATCAGCGTGTTACGTGCATGGGTTGCCCTTTTGGAAATCTTGATTTTCATCGGTTTTGTTTTTATTTCTATATTTTTCATGACAAAATAGGGTGTAACCTGAAAAATAACCGTCAGAATTTGAAAATGTTTTCAGTGGTGCAAAGCTGACATATACCTATATTTACTTCATTGTGTTGCATAGGGTTACAGAAAGGGATCATTGTCAAATGTCAGTCGCAACTTTCAAAGTTTTAACAAATTTACTATTTTGTCTTTGCAAATTGTGATAAAATGTCAACATTTTATTAATATATCCTATTTCTATGTATACAGACATGTGGAGAAATTACTACTCTTCAAAATAAACACAACTTGTAATTGTCAATATTGAATAGTTTTTTCCTACAGATTTCTGAACATGAGGTAAAATTGCTCGAAATTTTCCAGAAATCCTGGGAACATGTTTTTAAAAAATGCTGGGGCCTAATGGGTTAATTAAGATTTACTCTGAGAGCCAACATTTAAGAGGATTTGGGAATTTTAATGGCATGAAACCCACAAGTAGCTGCAAATCAGAAAATCATCGTCCATTCCCTTTAACGCACTTTTATGCATGATAAACCATTGAAATTCCATCCCAATATTTAAAAACAAATTGAACCAGGAAGACATTCTGACTCACCTTCGCATGAGGTCACTCACATTTCAGGAGAATTACCCGTATATCAATTGGCAAAATTAAAACAAAAAGCTATATGCTTTCAAATGAACTGTGTACTGAACATTTCAACCTTAGAATCTTCTACAAAAAGTACTTGCAACACCAAAAAGATCTCTACCATGTCTTTATTGACTTCAAGAAGGCATTTGACATATTATGACATCTGCGTCTTACGGAGTGGAAATTAGTGCTGAGAAAACCAAGCTAATGACCAACAACATCAATGGCATCAACAAGAAGGTCACAGTGAGTGGACAAAGATTAGAAACAGTGTCCAACCTCAACTGCCTGGGTTCAGTTATCACTGATGAGGGATCCATATCTGAGAT
Organism: Lamellibrachia luymesi; assembly: GCA_009193005.1. NCBI lineage: Eukaryota > Metazoa > Annelida > Polychaeta > Sabellida > Siboglinidae > Lamellibrachia > Lamellibrachia luymesi. The sequence continues at coordinate 10,091 of SDWI01002554.1, forward strand.
CATTTCAAGGATTGCAGAGACAACAGCAACGCTGACAAGACTGAAACCAATATGGAAAGATAAAAACATCACCCTTCAACCCAAAATCAGACTTATGCGATGACTTGTCATGTCAATATTTCTATATGCATGCAAGACATGGACTCTTACAGTCGAACTAAAAATTAAGGTACGAGCCATGGAAATGAGGTGCTATCGAAAGATCCTTTGTATCTCATCCAAGGACCATGTAATCAATGAAGAAGAAGTCTGCAGCAGAATCCAACAAGCCATCGGACCCTGTGAAGATCTTGGTAAAGAGTCGGAAGTTGAAATGGTATGGGCACATCTCACGAACATCCAGCCTAACAATGCACTATTAGGGGAGCAAGAAGACGAGGAAGACAGAGGAAGAGGTGGGAGGACAACATCAGAGAGTGGACAGGCCTGGACTTCTCAGAGACACAAAGGGTGGCAGATGACAGGAAGAAGTGGAGACAGCTGATTGCGAGGTCATCGGTGGTGCCACAACGACACTCCGGGTTACGGGATTGATGATGATGTATTGAAAAAGTTGTCCTTAAAGCGATGCAAAAGTCTATGCACCTAATAGTTAATAAAAACTAACCATTTGCAACTACAATCAACAATATCTTGCCAGTGGTTTACTTAGAATGTATTCTAAAAGTTGGAGATTCTTGTCAAATCTCAGTTTAACAAGATTTAACAAGATTTGCCATCCAAGCCAAAGGCCCAGATGGCAAGTGGACAAGGAAGCCATTGGCTTATCGAGAGTCCAACAATGTTCATCTACTTATAACCCGCCCTCCTGAGATATGTGTCAACCTTGTTTTTAAACATATTCACNAAAAATGCTGGGGCCTAATGGGTTAATTAAGATTTACTCTGAGAGCCAACATTTAAGAGGATTTGGGAATTTTAATGGCATGAAACCCACAAGTAGCTGCAAATCAGAAAATCATCGTCCATTCCCTTTAACGCACTTTTATGCATGATAAACCATTGAAATTCCATCCCAATATTTAAAAACAAATTGAACCAGGAAGACATTCTGACTCACCTTCTCATGAGGTGGCTCACGTTTTGGGAGAATTACCCGTATATCAATTGGCAAAATTAGAACAAAAAGACGGGAAACATAATGATGCCTACACCGTCGCTATATGCTTTAAAATGAACTGTATACTGAAAATTTCAACCTTAGAATCTTCTACAAAAAGTACTTGCAACACCAAAAAGATCTCTACCATGTCTTTATTGACTTCAAGAAGGCATTTGACATCTGCGTCTTACGGAGTGGAAATTTGTGCTGAGAAAACCAAGCTAATGACCAACAACATCAATGGCATCAACAAGAAGATCACAGTGAGTGGACAAAGATTAGAAACTATGTCCAAGTTCAAGTACCTGGGTTCAGTTATCACTGATGAGGGATCCAAACCTGAGATCATTTCAAGGATTGCAGAGACAACAGCAACACTGACAAGACTGAAACCAATATGGAAAGATAAAAACATCACCCTTCGATCCAAAATCAGACTGATGCGATGACTTATGTCAATATTTTTAAAATGTGCATACGAGACATGGACTCTTACAGTCGAACTAAAAAGAAGAGAACAAGCCATGGAAACGAGGTGCTATTGAAAGATCCTTTGCATCTCATACAAGGACCATGTAAACAATGAAGAAGAAGTCTGCAGCAGAATCCAACAAGCCATCGGACCCTATGAAGATCTTGGTAAAGAGTCGGAAGTTGAAATGGTATGGGCACGTCTCACGAACATCCAGCCTAACAACGCACTATTAGGGGAGCAAGAAGACAAGGAAGACAGAGGAAGAGGTGGGAGGACAACATCAGAGAGTGGACAGGCCTGGACTTCTCAGAGACACAAAGGGTAGCAGATGACAGGAATAAGTGGAGACAGCTGATTGCGAGGTCATCGGTGGTGTCACAACGACACTCCGGGTTACGGGAATGATGTCGATGTATTGAAAAAGTTGTCCTTAAAGCGATGCAAAAGTCTATGCACCTAAGAGTTAATAAAAACTAACCATTTGCAACTACAATCAACAATATCATGCCAGTGGTTTACTTAGAATTTATTCTAAAAGTTGGAGATTCTGGTCAAATCTCAGTTCTCATGGCGGTTGACATGTTGACCAGGGCAACCAATAAGCACTTGACAATTCTAGGAAATCTATGAATAACAACAAGGCACTAGCAAAAATGCTTTTTTGGTGTGTACACCAAGTTTAATATTGTAAAGTACATACATAAGCCAACATAACAATTTAACAGAAAAATGTATGTATAGATAAAATTAGATGCTTAATGCATATAACTCGCAAAGCGCACGTAAAATTCGAAGTTAATGAGATAGGCAATCATGTGGGTTTGTGACATCACTTGTGACATTCGTTTACATTCAGTCAATGATTTCTATGAGTAGCTTCTGTATAGTTTCACTCGTATGACGAGGGGTGCCGACGGTAATTTTTCGGAATACCAAGTAAGCCTTTACGATGTTGAACTGCTAGCGGCAAGTGATGCACAGAACCATCTTTGAGTCGGCTCATTCAAAGCAGTATAATGACACCAGTAGCCATTGATCTTTTATTTTCTGTGTTGACCATGAAAACGACCACGTAAAGTCGCCAAACTTCTCATATATCTACAATACATATACACATGTCACATGGTCAAAAATTATTCTTACTTCCATGTAACAATCTAAATTTACAATTTGTAAAATTAACTCTCATGCCTACATGTCTGTTGAACTTCACAACAACTGCGTATTTTGTTGCTTCCATGATGGAAAGTATGAATAATTGTGTGCACTTGCATGTGTGTGTGTACACAAACATACATTCTTTTGAAAATATGTAACTGCAGTATTCTGATGCAGAAAATGCAGTCATCACCATGTTATTATTTGTAAATATAACAGCGATGCCATACAGAGCTCATTATATTACGACAACGCCTCCAAATATGCGTCGATTTTATGATAGCCGTGGAGCTGGGCATAGGAGATGGTGAGTTTTTGCTTTAGGTTTTGTAAATTGTTATTGTTTATGGAAGTAAGAGTAATCTACGACCATGTGACATGTGTCTATGCATAACAGATATATATGAGAAGTTTGGCAGCTCTAGGGGGATGTTTTCATGGTTAGGTCAGAAAGTAAACATTAAAAATGTTTGATCACTTATGGAAGTAAGAGTAATTTATGACCATATGACATGTGTATATGTATGGCACATATATATGAGAAGTTTGGCAGCTCTAGGTGGTCATTTTCATGGTTAGGTCAAACTGCTGACAGTCCTTTTGCAATGCCCGCTTGCCTTCGATTAACCTCACAAACAAACTGTCGGCGGTAGTGCGATAGATCAACTGACAAAATTAAAACAAAAAGAATGGAAACATGACGAGGCCTACACCGTCGTTATATACTTTAAAATGAACTGTGTACTAAAAAAGTTGTCCTTATAGCAAAGCAAAAGTCTATTCACCTAAGAGTTAATAAAAACTAACAATTTGCAACTACACGCACGCACGCACGCACGCACGCACGCACGCACGCACGCACGCACACACAGTGATACACAGAAACAAACACATACACACCAACTCAAAAGCACACACGCACATACAAACGTATGCACGCACAAGCACACGCACGCATGCACACACACCAAACAGCTACTCACTAGCAACTGCTAATTTAATGCAGAAATTATACTGGTTAATTGACTAAATATTTTGCTTAATAAAAATGTATGGTTTTATAAAGTATGTCAGTTACCTAGTTCTGTTATTGTGCTAGAGCATGCATACAGTAACCTGGGGAGACTTTAGCCGTGGATTTAACCCAGTACAAAAAAGAGAGTTGTCACAACACCTGGTGGTATTAGTGTAGTGCTACATTCCTTTTCTAAAGATTCTGAGAAAATTTTTTTTTAGAACATTTTAACCAAAATTCCTTCAACTTTAACATAGACAGCCAATAATTAATCATTAAGATTAAATATAAATTTAGCATAGCATCTTACAACAGANATGTGGGCTCTATTGAACCCGACGTCCAGGAGGCTCGCATTGGGCGTAGTCAGCCTGGCGTTGGGTTGTGGAGCCCACATTTCTTTGTTTTACATTTCTTTGAAAGTGCGCTTTCCCTTAATCCCCACAATAAACGTCATTCATTTGGCCTTTTCACATCTCTATATCTGTGTTGTGTTGTTGATTGCATAAACAGTTTTTTGAGACATATTTTGGTATTTCATCAGGACACTGACCACTAGATGGCAGTTCTATTGTGCCACATTGGTGACGTTGGTGGCCTTGATGTAAATACGCCATATTTTACTTTAACAGTCGAAAATGTATGCAACTATTCTTAATAATCATCACAGGAAAGTTAATGAACAGACCCATTGTGTTTGTTGCGTATTACCGCACAGTGACGCTTTTTCGAACACGCAGAGTATTACAGCTCGAATTTAAATGAGAGCCTCATTTCGCGGCACTTGTTGTCACCATTCGATTATTGTACGTACGTATTTGACTCAAAATAACTTTTCTAACAATTTGTTTGCATTGAATTGATGAAGTAACTGTTAGTGAATTGATATATCAATCTCTAACACTAATAAATAATGAGCATTTGTAAGGCTAGAGATAAACCTTTTATAATTCGCCCATATCTTAACCCAGTTTTTATATATCCTATTTTTTTAATGTTAGTAGAGGGTGCAGATGCAATATTGTTGGGCTAGGAATTCCATACATCTACCATTCTTTGACTGAAAAATCGGTGTCTGCATAACTTAAATTTTTTTTACTGTGGCCACCGAGGTTATTTAGATTAATGTTAAAAAACTTATCTGGGTCTATGTTCTCTTTCACAGTTAACAACTTAAAAGTCTCAATTAAATCTCGTAATCTCCGTTCTTCCAGTCTATAAAGTTTTAGTTGTGTTAATCTTTCCTGTAATATACCAGTTTTGTAGCCCTGCATTGTACTTTCTCAAGCATTAAAATATCTTTTGCATAAGGATATACCGTGTTCATTCTAATAATGGCGCACGCTCTAATAAAGGAGCACCCCACTATTTCAAAGTCATACCTTCCCGTGAAATTCTTATACATTTCAAAATAACACATAACTATTATGCACAAACTTTATTCAATAACTTAAAAAATTTAACACAAAAGCATCGTATTGACTGATATAATTATTGTAACTACTGCACGTAATAAAATCTTTTTAGGCATTACATAAGTTCTTGTTTTTTTCTCTGATTTTAGGGTCCCAACACTGTTTGTACACGTGAAATCCGCGAATGACTGAAATCAATTCGAACGCCATGACATGTAGCCTCGATCATCCAAGCCCTTTGAGTGCTGCTGCCTGCTGGCATTACGCCCCTCACTATGTGGTGATGCCACCTGGCGGATTGGTGGAAAACACTTGCATTGGTCCCTTTTATTGGCGCACTGTATACCTCGTCTCCGCGCACTGCACCATTATTAGAATGAACACGGTATACGGCATATTCTGAACACCTAGCATGAGAGCTACCAGATCTTCAGTGAGCGGACATCCATATTGTGTACGTATTCCTAGGTCAAAAACAGAGCTACATCTCAACTCATATATACCTAGGACGAGTCGACAGTGGAACTCCCTCCCACATCCACTTTCCCTGCCTCTCCAAACATGACTGCATTCAAGACAGGTGTGAATGCTTTTCTTTTGGATCAGATGTTTTAAATCTTTTTGGTCTTAATCAGATCAAATGTTGTTTTTATTTGATCTTCTGGTGGTCATGGTGTCGAGAGTGGGTTAATGCCTGGCTGGGAGATGGCGACCTGCGAATTAACAGCCTACGGGGCCCGAGCCCATAAAGTGTGGGTGAACGGCACGCCTAGTCATGTGATGTATCTTGTAGGGCATAGCGTTTATTCCTTGTTACCATGACCACCAAATAGATAGATAAATAAATGTTTACTTATTTATTTATTATTTTTTCTTTCTTTTGTTGTATATATTTTTATTGATCCATCCATGTTTTTATCTCGTTTTTAGTGCAATGTTGCTAAGCTTTGCTTTGGGCCACTTTCCATCTTTTGATGGTATCACCAGGCCCCTGAATTTCAGTATATAAAAAAATAAGGTGACCATGCTTGTACACAATATTCTAGATGTGGTCTAATGCATGTATTATAAACAATGTTGAACGTTTCAAGTGAATAAATCTTTACTGAATGCAAAACCACCATAGCTTGTTGGGATGCTGCGACAACTTGTTTCTCACATTTCAAATTATTTGACATCAAGACACCTAGATCCTTCTCTTAAACAGTCTGCTAAAACAATATTATTATTTATGGTTGTCATGGTGTACTGGAATTTTGGATTGTCATTGCCTATATGCTTTTACATTTACTTGTGTTGAACATTAGGCACCATTTATTACTCCACTCACTTAAGTTATCTAAATCAGCTTGTAAGATTTCACATCAGATTCGTTTTTTTAATGTTCTGAATATCTTGGTGTCATCAGCAAAAAGCACAGAGTTTTTAAAGATTTTGTGAAAATGGCATATTCTACTAAGTATAGCTTAAATTTGATGCCGATCAGTATATAAATGCATGTAATCTTGCATATTCCGGGCCTTTATTATTAAGGTTTCACTTTTCCTATCAACATGTGCCTATGGGAATGATTATATCTTCTGTAAACCACTTCGTGGGTTAGGGTTATAGTTAGCTAGATATGGGGTTAGTTAAGGTTAGGGTTGCATACCTCCATTTCCTTGTGCCCAAGCACTTACAAAGTATTGTACACAACATGCAATCGATATTGATATGTGGTGAATAGACATTTTGGAAAGACAACAGTTATGTTGATATTTAAAAAAATTTATTGTAGATTTTTTACCTTACCACAAACTCTTTAATGCTATTTTAACATATGAAAAAAAAATTGTGTTTATTAACAATGAAATATCATATTAAACATCAAATTGCGCAAAATATTAGCTCGTGCACATCAAACGTTATAGTACAAAACTAAAATGTACATTTATTTGAANCCCTTAAAGTATGGGTTAATGGCACGCCTAGTCAGGTGATGTATCTGGTAGGGCTTAGGGTTATTTCTTGGTTACCATGACCACCAAATAAATCATGTTTTTTCTGTTTTTGTTTCTTTTGCTGTATATATTTTTATTGATCCGTGCTTGTTTTTATCTTACTTTTTAGTGCAATATATATTGCTAAGCTTATGCTTTGGGCCACTTTCCATCTTTTGATGGTATCACCAGGCCCCTGAATTTTAGTATATAAAAAAATAAGGTGACAATATTCTAGATGTGGTCTAATGCATGTATTATAAACAATGTTGAACGTTTCAAGTGAATAAATCTTTACTGAATGCAAAACCACCATAGCTTGTTGGGATGCTGCGACAACTTGTTTCTCACATTTCAAATTATTTGACATCCAGACACCTAGATCCTTCTCTTGAACTGTTTCTGCTAAAACAATATTATTATTTATGGTTGTCATGATGTACTGGAATTTTGGATTGTCTTTGCCTATGTGCTTTTACATTTACTTGTGTTGAACGTTAGGCACCATTTATTACTCCACTCACTTAAGTTATCTAAATCAGCTTGTAAGATTTCACATCAGATTCGTTTTTTAATGTTCTGTATATCTTGGTGTCATCAGCAAAAAGCACAGAGTTTTTAAAGATTTTGTGAAATTGGCATATTCTACTAAGTATAGCTTAAATTTGATGCCGATCAGTATATAAATACATGTAATCTTGCATATTCCGGGCCCTTATTATTAAGGTTTCACTTTTCCTATCAACATGTGCCTATGGGAATGATTATATCTTCTGTAAACCACTTCGTGGGTTAGGGTTATAGTTAGCTAGATATGGGGTTAGTTAAGGTTAGGGTTGCATACCTCCATTTCCTTGTGCCCAAGCACTTACAAAGTATTGTACACAACATGCAATCGATATTGATATGTGGTGAATAGACATTTTGGAAAGACAACAGTTATGTTGATATTTAAAAAAATTTATTGTAGATTTTTTACCTTACCACAAACTCTTTAATGCTATTTTAACATATGAAAAAAAAATTGTGTTTATTAACAATGAAATATCATATTAAACATCAAATTGCGCAAAATATTAGCTCGTGCACATCAAACGTTATAGTACAAAACTAAAATGTACATTTATTTGAAATGTTTTATATTTAGTAGATCGGTTATAGGACACCTCCTAAGGGAGACCATTAAACAATTTAAATAGTAGCAGCGTTTAACCAGTAATGATCTTGTTGACTAGATGGAATCAATAATATATATAATATAATCCAGTCTGACACCGACAATTTTCAAACACACACAACATGGGGCAGGTTAGCAACCGTTTTTATTTATTTATTTAAAAAAATATGAGCCCTAATTACATTATAAGAATTACAAATTATAAGAAATGTTTTATAAAAAACTAATAAGTTCATCCAAATTACCCGTAATATCCACAATTAAGCTAACAACGACCAAAACATAAGCATATCAACATTTTATAACCGTGTTTTTGACCACAACTTCCGTTTATTTGGGGCCAGACCACAGTAGAGAATTGCACTGGTGGCCATGTTAACGTTTTGTCTGATTATAAGAAAACGTGACCATCAAAAATTCAGAAAATGTTTCACAGGAACTGTCATCAGCTCATTGACATGCTGAACAAGTTTTGTCAAAATCACATACCTCCAGCTCTTTTAAAACACCCCGACGTGCGATGCCCATCGATTCTTACAAAAATAGCCATGTATGCATGCACCCCCGTGGCCCATAGCAGAAAAATTCCCACAAATCCCTCCGCCTAATAAGCTCTAAAAGAAATGCACTATTTCACAGCCAATAGCTTCTACTAGCGAGGTCAACGATATGAGCACCGCCATATTTTTATCTGTCACCATTATAAACTTCTAATGATAAATCAATGCAATAAAATTATCCACTTAAAAACACCATAAATTGATCAATCATGAGTTTATCTTTCCATGTGAGGTAGAATTTCCATGGAAATGTGTGCTTTGTTCCCTGATTAAGACAGATTTTCGAACCGATGTGGGGAAAATCGCAAAGCCTGTGAGCGCATCCATTTTGTTTTCCGCAAAGAGGGTGGGTCTCATTTCCTGCTAAAATATCATGTAAATAAGAAATTATGGAATAGACAAGCAGTTGTTTGCATTCGTGGAAGACGAAGGGAACTTTTGATGAATCGTTTTCCCATTTTTTTTCATTTTGTTGGTACGCTTTGAAACGAAGGAAGATGTTTAAAGTGATATTTGTCTAATAAATAGGACAAGAAACTACACTGAAACGCATATTTTAAAAAACTAGGATGTTGAGAAAACACTTACAACATTGCCAATATTAATATCGCTGCCGCATAGAAGCGTATCTGGGTTTAGTGAGAGGTGCCTGGACGATAATGTGGGCATCTAACACTGCTCCTTCAACCTAAGCTTGTCTTTTGTCAGGTAAAAGCTGATATTAGTCCCACCTGTTGAGTTTGTATTGCTTAATTCAAACATAGATAAACAAGTAATACTATAAGTTTTATGAAAAATAATCAATGTATGGGTAATGTAGGTTTATAACTACAATGCATCTACCTTTTTTTTACTGTAGCCCTACATATCCCACTTTTTTATTATATTTATTGTAACATTTTGACATTTTTCATTGCAGTGGACATAGGAATTTTTAATAAACCATTTTGACAAGATGAAGAAAGGTGAGATTTTATGTAAAGGAGGGAAATACGGCATGCATACAGTTTTTTTTATGCATTTTCATTCGCAGCAGCTTTCATCTCCCCGACCGACAAAACCAGCCTACCAGAGAAAGTTGAAGCAGCTTGTGTTAGAGTACAAGCATCTACAGAAACACAACAACCGTCAGCATGCAGGGAAAAAAGCGGAAACATTCCGAATAGAAGACTTTTCATTTCCCACTACAAGATCTTCACAGGAAAGAAGGATTGTTACTCAACCAAGTGGCTCTTTCTTGCAAGATGAATTACAAATCCAAAACAAGTCTGTGATAACTTAGCAAGGGAATTATCAAGAAGGAAACAGTCCTGCAAGACCCTAGAGTACCCTTGCAAGCACCAAAGGCAAACTTGCAAAAGTGAGACTTCATAAACCGTGTTTCAGAGAAAAACTCATGCTGGCAAGGGAAAAAGACAAATCAGCTTTGAGGAAAATGACTGACTGCCTGAAGAAAAAAAAGATATATATATATATATATAATTTTTTCTTTCTTTTCATTACGTTTTGACTCAGGACTGAAAAAACAATTCATAACATACAATTGATTGAAGTATGATGACGGGGATCAGACATACTCGTATCAGTTCCTCAAAGACTATGCAGACAGGAACCTAGAAGTACTAGTTTAATGTAAATACTTCAACTGTTTATAGCCTGGTGATTGTTTTCAAGTTCCAAGTGCAAACAACTACTTTAATTAACCAGCACTGAACAGAAAAAGTGAAATACCAATGGCACAATGACTTTCGAAAAACCTGTAGAATTTTTTACCAAAAAACGATTCTTTAATTGGTCATAAATGAAGAAATAAAAAAGCTTGCATTTCTGGTTGTATCATACGCCCTACATTCGTGTGAAACAATAAACAGGAAGGTTAACTGTGGTCTCATCCCTATAGTAATATACACTATAGCCAATCTTTAAAAATGGGCCAAAGGCAAAGTATACTGGTCGGTGTAGTTTTCGACCTACTTAATAGAATATGCCGTTTAAAAAAAATCTGTTAAAACATTATGTGTAAGAGATCGATATACCAAATCAGCAAAAGCTACTTAATTTATTCAATGCAAACAATTTATTAAAACAGTTGTTTTGAGTGAAAAACTTACGAATATTGAACGTCTGAACCATGTCGCGCGAGGCAAGGAAACCGGAGGAATTCGACCTATATTTATGGCAAGCCGTACAGACAATCGTTTTGATTTTACCACTTTGTTCCAATTATGTCAACTTTTTATAACAACCAGGTTTGACATAGCGCTTTATAAAACACATACACATATATTTGTACTGAATATATAACGTTAATGTAGTCATTTTTTCTCGTATATTTAACACATTTTAATTATTCCTACTTTTATGACAAGAATAGCTTGCCATACTTCTACCACAAAAAGGGATATTATTGTCACGTGGCCAAGAACGAGACACGCATCAGCAGACGCTCAATAATAATGTCTGGTAAGCATGCAAAGTCGGTTTATACCAAAGTATGTAATATCATAAACATGTTCCATGTTATATTATATATCAAAATATATTTTGCTCAGACAAGACTCTGTATCGTTATTGTCGTAAACAGACGCTGTGACGTCTCTAACGCGATATCAAGCGAGATTTCAATGGGTCGAAAACTGCACCGGTAACTATAACCCCCGCTTTTATGGTACGTAAATTCCTCCATTATCGCCCACACGGGAACCAATGGCAATGCTAAAAGTCAGTCAAGCAATTCCACCGTCCTTGTGCACAAACTAACCTTTCTTTTTGAGCGAAAACTGTACACTTTTATTTTGTCTTGTCACCAACCTGCAGTAACGTTTTCGTAAAATCCAACAGTTATATTTCCATGAAATGGCGCTTAAAACGACCAGGTTCTCGATTCACCAGGTGGTGCCACTGTTGCACGTATTAGACCACGGTGATTTTCACATGGGACAATAACACCTGCTCGAGAGCAGAGAGTGGATAACTTACAAGTGCCATAAATAGAAAGTTCTGATGCCTGCACGCTGCACAACAAAATAAATTCACACATAATTCACAGGGTAGTGATGGATGGATCCCGACAGAATCACAAAAATAATATGATCACCCTTTTACAAGAAGCCTCAAGTATCAAGTGGTTATATTCCAAACAGCCCAAACTTGGGCTAACGCGGGAGTTTGTGGTGGACTGTGCGCATGCGCTGTGGGTGGTACATACAACTAAGAGACTAGTATCTTTAATGTTTCTGAAAGGGTTTTATCTGATAGTTTTATTTATTTTAAGTATAGAATGTTAGATGAACATTTTGAATAGGTTGGTTATGTGTATGGATACTGTTGCTGTCTTGCCACATGCACACATAGACAGTTTTCATACCCACACCGTGGATAAGTTTAGGCTGAGCACTGTGTTTTAAAGGCAGTTTAGGTGAGGAGGTGTGGTGAAAGGGAGTTCCATGATAGCTTCTTTAAATGATTTGGGTTTTTTATGTTGGTAATGTGGAGGGTTCCACTGGTTATACGTTTTATGACTTTATAACTTTATGACTATAATTTGGATTGCCCTACACGCCGTGCTTAATGACAGTTGCTTTTGGGGGCTTATCGAGAGATGAGTAAAGTGCTCGTAAAATCCATACCTTTCCACTTGCCGCCATTTCTCAGCGTTCCGTTTCGACCAGCACCTACAACGACATACAGACTATACAGTGGGCAGTAGCAAGAACAGTCTCCAACAAACTCTGCTCTTGCAGGAATACCATTGCGGTAACACGTGTCGAGTCTCACTCGATTCTCACGCGCACGCACGCACGCACGCACGCACGCACACACACACACACACACAATATGCAATTATATGAACTTTAACCATACACGTTCACGCTAATTTGATAAGTTAGCCAAATACCGGATGAGATCCTAATTGATCTAATTATATGAGTTCAGTAAGATAAACTACTTTATAGTAATGGTGAGATGTTCTTTACCTGTTCAGATTGATTTGTTTCTTTTTATCTGAACAGTTTCCATGCACGTTTTGTTGGTGTGTTTTCTCTCTTTTCCATGGAACCTCGACATACTTTATAGTTTCAATGTATGTCACTCATATGAGGAAGGATGCAGCTATATCTGGTCATTATTGTAACTGATTCAAAACGTATTAGGACGGACCGCGACATATGGTTGATGTCCGACGACAAAAAGACGTGTGACAGGTTGTGGCTTGCAAAAATAACGGTACATTTACACGATCATAATATGTTCAATTGTGAATAACACCCTAGTTGTGCGGGGGCTAGTAGTAGGCCAGTCATGAGGTCATCAGTTGAACTTGCACGATTGGGTTAGAACGGTCATGTGGCGTCGGGTCTTGTTCAGTCTTGAAGTGTGCGGCATATTTTTAACAGGACAGCTATGTAACACAACTAACTCGCGTAACAAGGTCGACGTAACCGGAGAGGTTTGAATATCGGTTACTGCAGTGGGACACACTGAGGCCTCTCTTGCAATGGTGGACACTAACGAATTCTGGTGTTTGATGTGATGGTGTTCATTGTGTTTGGTATTCGCTACCAGGGGGCGCGGTGGCGTTGCGGTTAGAACGGCGGACTCTCTATGAAGATAACTCGGGGTCGAATCGTTTTGCTGCCGTCGCGAAGCGTGAATTTAGAAAGTTCACCCCACATTGCCACAGTCCACTCAGCTGTATAAATGAGTACCTGGCTACAGACAGAGGTCGCTATGTGAACGAATAGTCTTTGCACAGTAATTGTAGCGTGATTGAATGCTTCCCAGAGAAGTCGAGATGGCGTTGGAATGAACATGTTTGCCAGGGATGAAGTGTAACGACCTTTGCACAGTCCCGAGGGCTGGATAGCGCGCTAAGGAAGAACGTAGCTTTTTATATTATTGTCCTGGGGAAGATAAGGTTATTTGTTACAGTTCTTCCTAGCGTGAATGTTATTGAAGGCTTTGCTATGGAGACTGGCAAGGATAAATGACCGTTGAATGTTTTGTGGAATGTGGTGAAAGATCTACTTTTTTCTGGCGGTTAGCTGCTCCAAGTGTGCGTTCCTTATTATATTTGACACACATACAGCTTCTCTGGGTGTGTAATCATTATAGCAAAAGCGTGCAGCCCTTCTTTTCACCATTTCCATTTTGTTAATGAGGAATTAGATGTAGGAATCCCATATGGATGAAGAGTATTCTAAAAGCTGACGGACAAGTGTTGCGTAGTCAGTTATTTTGATGTTTTGAGGGTTTGAGTGAAGGTTGAGTCTGACGAAAGCAAGAGTACGGTTTGTTGAGGCTGTCATCTGATGGATGTACTTATTCAGGTCTATGGTGATACAACATTTATATATGTCTCGACATGAAACGTATATGTCTACAAAGAACCTACGAATTCAGTTGTCGAACGATTTTAATGCGGTTTTCTGGATCTAGGCTAACTGTTAACAGTACAGTGCATTGAAAAAAGCACGGTTATAACTTGCACATTCTATATCAGTAATCTAAGGCAGGTTTTACCAACAGAGAAGACACAATGTGCAGATTGTTCGTCTGGATTATCAGAACGCACGCCAATGATAATGGAAGACCAATATTTGGCAACCAACTGGAGGTCGCACACAGCGAGGCGTGCATATAACCTTCAGGTGTACACACGTGAAGCACGCTCTTGTCAAGGACAAACTGTTTGTATGACTCACGCATGGCGTTGCTCTGGGTGAAGAGAAGGAGTGGGCAGCCCAACGTACGTGCTTCAACTCGCCCGAGCTATCTACTGTCTAATCGGCTGACTAAAGCTTCGTTCGCCGCCTGTCCGAGATACCGTCTAGTTGTCAAGACGACTTGACGCTTGTCGGAAAGATCACATACAGGTAAAGGCGGCAAATTGTATTAACGGGGTCGAATCGTTTTGCTGCCGTCGCGAAGCGTGAATTTAGAAAGTTCACCCCACATTGCCACAGTCCACTCAGCTGTATAAATGAGTACCTGGCTACAGACAGAGGTCGCTATGTGAACGAATAGTCTTTGCGCAGTGTACCTGTTGGTAGGCGCGTTGGTGCAGCACTGTGCGCGTGTAGAACATGTTGTAGATACTGCGCTCCTCCTGAAAGCAACGGTTTAGTTACAATACAGCCGTCATGTTTCCTTTTAAAAAATATGTGAACAATTAGCATTGGGCAGGATTATCGATTCTGGATGTTTTCCCGCATAATTTCTGCCCAAAAGCCGTTCTAATAGTTCGAATAAATATAGATTACAAACATAACATGTTTCCGGTTCCGAACACTGCTAATAGGAGTCGAGAATACGGGCCTTAGAAAGTTGCGTAGATAAGTCTTACCTCTTAATGACGATGACGCTCTAACGGTGATACTGTACACACATAGTCGTAATTAAGATGGAGGGACAGTGTTAAGAGAGATATAGAAAGGTGAGATGTGAACAGCCAAGAGTGGGAAAGAATTGATAGAAGATCACGATTGATGGAGACGACTCGTCGACAAGGTAGAACTGATTAAGTGATGTGGTCCCCACCAGGGACCAAGGGGGAGAAGAATACTGTATATAAGTCAGTCACCTTGTCTCTGAAGCAGATGTGTCTCCTACCATCGACTTCGTCACGAATTACTCGAGCGAACTTTAGGAACCGGGTGTGGTCAAAATTGTTGGTGATGCCGAGTTGGTGACAGTCACGAGCGAAGTAGTCCCATTTGTCAACGTCGACGCCGTTCCGTTTGTTGGCGACAATCTGACAAAAGAACGACTTTCACAAGACGACACTAACACGCAACTCATTATCTTCTTTCGGGAACGTCACCTTTCAGGAGTATGATATATGACAAAATAACAATGATACCGTTGACATGTAGTAAGTATCCAACAGACGTGTGACGTTCACATGTTGTCGAACAGCCTGACATGTGACGTACGCCTGCAGCTTGTCCTATTGCTACTAACTTGACAGACGAGAAATTGTTGGTGTTTTGTTCAATCAATGTCTATGGTGACATACCTCATAGAGAAACGTCTTGTCATCGGATCCTCCGGAATTTTCGTCGGATGTCGTGACCAAGCCATTTGTTCCTCCTATTTTGTCATCGGGTCTTTCGGCGTCTCTCTACAAACGCAGTGATACTACTGTAACAATAACGAAGTGCGCATGGAGCTTAAAAGGCTTTCTCTGTGTGTCACAGAAGCTGACATCTGAACATTGATACATGAAATGGGGCAAATTGTCTAAGTGAAATCAATAATATCACGATGTAAAAGGGCTTGGAAACTGTCATTGTCTACAAAAATCGGATGTTGAGCGAAACCGAGGTTTGGTGAAAGTTGTGTGTGCGTAAATGGTAGAGTGTACGTGTCAGCGAGCTGCAGTCATTGGGCGAGGTTGGGTGAACGGTATGTGTGTGTAAGTGGTAGAGTGTACGTGCCAGCGAGCTGCAGTCACTGGGCGATGGCAGGATGAGCCTCTTGATAAACTCTCGTTCCTTCTTACTCAGCTGGGCCACGGTGATGCCGCGTTCGTCCAGCAGATGGTCGAACATACGCTTGGACAGTTCTTCGTGCTGAAGACACACAATGGTTCAGACAAACACAAAAACGGCAATTACTGCGCGAAGACTATTTGTTCACCTCTGTATGTAGCAAGTTACTCATTTATATGAGTGAATTGTGGATACGTGAGATGAACATGTAATAAAAGCGTGCTTACTTTTGTTAAGACCATTTAATGAATTGACTTTGATCGTTAAAGTCTCTGCAAACTACACGACTCGTTAAAACGCGACACTGTATTAAATAGGGCCTAATGGTTCCTACGTTAGATCGGACGAGCTAGCATGTTATAGTTAGTCGGTAGCTAGCATGTCATAGCTAGTCGGTAGCTAGCATGTCATAGCTAGTCGGTAGCTAGCATGTCATAGTTAGTCGGTAGCTAGCATGTCATAGCTAGTCGGTAGCTAGCATGTCATAGCTAGTCGGTAGCTAGC
>SDWI01002555.1:22059-33965 GCA_009193005.1 Lamellibrachia luymesi
GAACAAGAAATCTTCATGATTTAAAAAAAATTTAAAAAATGAAAGAATCCGCAAAATGTTAAATGTCCATTTTCAGAAACTATTCGAGCTATAGCCCTATTGTTTGATATGTGTGGTTACATTGACCATTGCTCTGTCGGTTTTCCTAACTACCGAGTCCCCCACAAACACCCTCACTTTCCTTCTCACCCCTTCTTGTACAACAATATTTTCTTCTTTTGGATGATTTGAGATGGAATGCCCCAAATGCCCCTTCATAAACTGAAAAAATGCACAAAACACAATATTATTTAAATAATATATGCTTTTTGTATGTAGAGTGGTGTGGGATGATTGAATGGATGCATTGGCATAGTGTCATAATTGCCATAGAACAAATTAAGTAAGAATGCTATTCAGCAGCGAAAATAACTAGTTCGTGATTACTTATTTGTCAATGCTATATATGCCGAGAGAGCCAACTGTGTGAACAAAGAATAATTTAACATTGTCAGTGTCTTCAAATGACATCGTAATTTTTATTAAATGGTCATAACATGATATTTGTAAATAATGCCACTTTTGGCTCGAAAAAATGCCTTGTAAAGCACAATAATTCGCAATGCCAATGATAATGCAATGGTCTCATTAGTACATAAGTCCACCAAAGACTTCAAAAGAGGAGCCATTTCGGAGGTTGCTATAAATAGACATTGTGAAAAACCCAAGGGGTTGTCTCAAAACATAAAGGTTTGTCTCAAATATAAGGGGTCGTATTAAACATAAGGGGTTGTATAAAACATAAGGGATTGTCTCATAATAACCGTTTGATAAGAAATGAACAAACAGCATTGAATGCGTACACGTGTTTTATTGGCATAATAGCTTGATGACACGCAATAACAGCTTATAGGTTGATCAATACCAAGCCAGAGGCCACGCAAGATGATGGACTTGTGATTGTTTGACCACCGCGCCAGAGGTCCAGAGTATATGGGTGTTTGACCACTATGCCAGGGAATCGATCGATGAATTAATCATGTGCTAGTCTACCGTCTCTGTGGGGGTATTAAGCTAATCAAACACATGACAATCGTTAGCGATTAGATCGCTGCCAAATGTTTATACGAAAGCGTTCGTCGGTACACCGTTACATTGAAGCAATAGAACAGCTAAGCAGTATCGATCGAAATGTTAGATACAAGAATCTGAATTATTTTGTCATTGTGAGTCCACTCGGAACAATGTTCGTTCAGAAACGTGTGGAATGTCACGTGTTGCGGAGGCAGTTCGTACGAGCAGAAATATTAACCGCGTCTTTCGACATCCACGTACAGATCTGTTCAATGTTCGCCCGGACTCTCACCGTCGTCAATGTTACACACCAAAGTGACCAGGAAATCGTCGATCGTCGTAGGCAGTCCATCTTTGGGGAAGACGTCGTGGACTATCGACTTAGTTCGTGCGTTCCTCGCTAGGAGTCTGGTAATCTGTTCGGTACCCATCTTTTGTCGATTTCCAGCACTGATTCGAATTTGGTGTACGCACGGTCTCCCGGAGTGTCGCAGCGATATGCATCTCAATGAGCAGGTTAATCTTTTGTACCAGATGGAAGCACGCACAGTCACACACGTCGGGGATCAGGTCGAAACCGAAGAAGGTGTAGCCATTCCGGAAGTCGACACGAATCAGACCATTCCACTCGTCCTGCCATACCTTACTGGTCGAGGCGAACAGAGAGAGATAACTCCTGTTTGGCGGGTACATGTCGTACGTCCGCGTACACGGCAAGGTTTGGCGGGTACATGTCGTATGTCCGCGTACCCGGCAAGGCAGGTGACATCGACGCCGTTGATCAGGAATCGATCTTGCATGAACAGTCGTCCAATTATATCGACGTCGTGATTTTGCGTGACGTGCGCTCGTCGAGCCATGAACCCTAGATTCCCCGTGTCCCCGTCGGCGATTTCGAGGACATCCGTGCGATCGGCTGTGTCCTTGTACCACAGTTGACTCGACAGTTGCGACTTCTTCGCCTCGCAGCCGTAACACAAAAGCGTTTCGATGTAGGCACGATACTTATTCGTGTTGGTCAAATGGTTCAAGAGCGTGCCGTTCAGGTAGACGTCCACTTGACTGAACAGCAACTACAACCAGTTATTCACCGGATCGTTTGTGTCGAGATCGAACCCGGCAGCTCTGGTCACCTTCGTTTTCATGATCAGGTAAGTGTCGGTGAGATCCAAGTAATCGTTTTCCGTTCCGGGTAGTAATAATTCGATAGGTCCACCGGAGTAGAGAGGCCGTCGGTTGAAGTACCACCCATTGACTGCGGACGATGCTGGCTTGAGTCGGAGGAACGGCAAAGAGATCGAACTCGCTCTTGACACCTCCACACGATTGTCTATGCAAGAAAGTCATTATCGGACACGTCTTCGTCTGTCTCTTATGGCGTATTGGTACTGTACTGACCCGTCGTTTTCGCGATCGTCGGTTTTATATGTTACCGCCTCGGCCTCGGCGGCAGCGGTACCACGCCGGGAGTCGGCAATAGTCCGCTCAGCAGGTTTTTACCGGCATCTGTGACACATGTTTTGGCGGCCGTTTTTATGTTCTGTCGGGACATGACGTCGTCAGCGTTGTGTAGGCCAGTCTGCAACCCTCGTTTTCCCAACGCCACGGCGATATGGAGCTGGGGCCGATTTCATGCCGCCTCCTTAACGGTTAAGAAAGTTTACTTATCACTAAGATCAAGTGATATTACGCGTTTTATGTCGTCTACTTAGTCTACGCAGTGGGTACAACACGCTACTTAGCCTGCGCCTCCTACCTCCGTGGCGTAAGTCCACTAAGCAATTCTTAGGAGCTTTCAAAATGGCGGTTCTCCGTTTCCACCTTCAGATCGTCTATGGTGACGAGGTTCTTCGACTTCGGATCAAACAACGACGCGTTCGGCAAGCCTTCTTCGAAATGCAAGTTGGCTAGGTTCATCTTCGCGTAAGTAGATTGCCATTCACTATAAGACCACATCGTTTTCTCGGGAGACGCTTCGATCATCATCGACGCGTGACGTAATAGACGCGTCACGAAAGTGGTCTTACGGCATTCTTTCGGTCCAGCGACGACATACGTGAAGGGATGCTTCCATCGCGCGTTCATGATACCGTTTGATCGCGACCATCGACACGCTTTTTTATGCACACGTCCACGGAGCGATGCTCCACCCGTTCTCGAGCAGCGGGTGCTTCGCGTAGAATACGTGAGCGCGGCTCACTCCTGCACGGACGCCTACACCGACAAGTGGTTGACGCGGAACCCGCGATTCGATCCGCAACCGCTCCTCTGAGTATGTGGATGAACGCATCCTTGTCGATCACGTTGTGATGATTGCTCAGACTTTTCGTGCGTAATTTTCAGTGGCTGCGAAGCAATAGTACATCTTGATTGTCATACCGCATCTGGAATTGCCTAGCAGTTTTATCGTGTCCGCGATGATGGTTTTGTGCGAGTAGGCGACTACCTCGTGTTGTGCAGCGAACACCGAGTCGCCGAATCGACTAATGCACGGTTTTGGATCGTACTTGTTGACCTGGTAGATGCGCGTCACCTCGAGTCCGTGGTTCAGGTACCATTTCAGGAGCGGTGTGTCGAGCAGGATCTTATCACCACGAAAACTGCCCACGTGCGTGCGTCGTGGACGCGTCATGATGAAGTTATCTCTTGTTGGGTGCATGGCCAACCGTGGTAGTAGCACTGCTCGAACTGGTACGCCGTCAGCGTTTCGCTACACCATCCGTCCACCCGATATTTACTTATCCTCTTCTCTCGACCGTTGACCTGGTGTCGGATAGAGAGTCCCGTCCGTTCGGCTTCCCACATCAACCATTCCACGGCCATCTGTCCGTGCAGCTGCGCCGACGTGTGTACCATCCCGTCGGCATACGTTTTTTTAGTTTTACTTTCTTATTTTACATGTCAAAATGTATTTGATTGTGGTCACTGTTACCCAGTGGTTCATGTATTTTTACATTGTCCACTAATTCGTTTTGTGATGATAAAACGATATATAATACATTTTTTTCCCTGGTTGGTTCTAGCACGTGCTGAATAAGGAAGCTCTCCTGAATTAAAAATATAAATTGTTGGTCCTCACTCCCTGTACTCTCTACAGATTTCTATTGTATGTGTCCATGGTTAAAAGCTCCAATTATGATACATTCCCTTTACTAATTAACCTTTATAGCATTTTGTATTTTTGTGTTAACCTCTTCGTTTATGTTTGGATTCGGTAAACTAATCCAATAGTTAATTTAGAATTTCCTGAAACTATTTTGCACCAAACAGCTTCATCGTAATCTGCTTCGCTTTCTAATTTTATTTCATAAGCCTGAATAGATTCTTTAACATATAAAATAACTCCCCCTCCCCTTCTTCCTATTCGATCTCTCCTAAACATTACGTATCATGTCAATCCTAATTCAGCATCTGTAATGTCTGTGTTGGCCCATGATTCGGTTATACCAATTATGTGAGGGTCAATATCTTCTACCATAATGTTTAATTCGTTTTTCTTATTTACTAAACTCATAGCATTTAAACACACGCATCTATAACCTGCTTCAGGCATGTTTTTCGGACATTCTATTATTGGTTTATCTGTATTAGTGGCCTATTGTCCTGCTTGAGGCATCTCTAAGTAACCCCCCTGCGCTTATAGTTTAAATAGTGTTTACTACCAAAACTATTTCATATGCTACCCATGCCACTGTCTACTGCTGCTGAGAGTCCATCCGCAAATACTGCTGCCCCTTTCCACTTAGATGAAGCCCGTCCTACATGTACATATCCGCCCTTCCATCAAAACTTCCCCACAAATCCATAAAACCAATTTCCTCTTCTCTACATAGCTTCTCGACTAGCATGTTAATTGCCATACCCCGGCAATTTCGATATCTCTGACCCCTCCTTTTTATTACTGGTAAAATCCCTGACAGTATTACCTGCTCAACCCGCGTCTGCTTTAGTCTTCTGACCAAATTCCTGTATTTCCTAACTATGGCAGTTTACCCTCCCTCTCTACGTTATTTGTCCTTATGTGTACTAAAACAGATCCACCCTTGCCCGAACCCACGATGTTTTCTACCCTCTCAGTTATCGCCTTTATTTTGGCCCCAGGCAAGCAAATTACCACATCATCTCCCTTGTTTAAGGCTATGTCGGTCTTCCTAACTATTGAGTCCCCCACAAATACCCTCTCTTTCTCACCCCATCAACCACTGCCTCGTAATAGCTCTTCCGATGGATCCCCTCCATCACATTATGTCCTGCAGTCTTATCACTTGGTGGCAGACTGTTATCAGGCTCTCTCTCACTCATCAACCTGTCACCTTTCCCTCCCGTCGTCTGGCTAACTTGCGCTCCCGTCGCCTTCCCTCCTGACACCCTCCCTCCCGTCTCCCTCACTCCCATCGCCTTAACTGTCGTCTTCTTACCCCCGACTCCTTCTCTACTGTCTCCCCACTCCCCGTTCCTTCGATCCATTTGTCTTCCCTCCCATTTCTTTCCTTCTCGTCTCCTTTCGTCCTGTCTCCCTACGTCCCGTCTCCTCATGTCCTGTCTCCCTACGTCCCGTCTCCTTACGTCTTGTCTCCCTACGACCAGTCACCTTACCTCCCCTCAGCCTCCTCCCAGGCTGAGGTGAGCTCTCCCTAGCATCTCTCTCGTCGTCTTCCCCCACTTTATCATCTATTGTCCCCCCCCACCAGGACCACTGGCGCAACCCACCTGCTCCCTTCCCACCACTGCCACAACGAGCAGCCTGATCTGTTCTAACTCCACCTTAAGTTCCTTCATCCTCGTACACCACTTACACTCAAAACTAAAACTATCCGCCTGAACCTCAGCCCAGGACTTCTTGCACCCGGACTGGACGAAGTCCACCCAATTGCTACAACTGTTGCATATTAAATGCCTGGTGGCCTTTACCTGCCGTTTGCACGTCGCCATCACAAACTTTAGACTTAATGTGATTGATACGTTAGCCTTGAATAAGGCTGTTTTTGTGTTCAAAAGAACACTTTAGGCTAATATACTTGCTAACTATGTCTTTTCTACTAAGCTCGCACGAGCAAAAAAAGCCTGCCACCAGCGAATACGGAGAACACTGTGTAAACAAAACAACGCAAACAGTGTAAACAAACTTACGCTAAAACCTGCTGTTAATTCCTTTTTGCCGAAATCGTTTACTACAACTATGTCAGATATTACCTTATGTATTTAATTTCTGTAAATGTATCACTTTATCTAATATATATTTAGCAATGTATACGATAGTTTGGTACACCAGTTTAATTCACGACCTGTAAACAAACTCCCCCTTATCGCACGTTGAATTTGAGTCTGAGAAAAATATTGCCTCTGTTAACAAAAACAGTTTCTTAATATATGTCTATAAGAAATTTGTGTATATAGTATATGTGTAATAGTAATACTTATTCTAACCAATATTCCCACTGTTTCTGACTATTCACTATGGCACCTCAATTTTCGAATGAAAAACAACCAAATTAACGCTCACTGACTTCCCTGTCGGAGTCCAGAACTAACTTACTCTAAAATCCTGCATCTGACTAATAATTAACAAAAACTACTTTCTAATATATGTCTACAATACGTTTATGTATAATATATATGCAATAGTAATACTTATTCTATTCGATATTCCACTTTTGTTTTGTAAATTCTCTACACCAATTTCAAGTCGCTGCTGCACCAAGATTCCGGAAGTCAATGTGGATGTTGGAAAAGTACGTCTCGTGCAGGTTGACGTTCAACGTTTCGGGGTAGTGACACAAGGATCGTCGAACTATTTCGGCCGTCGTCTCTCCGTCATCGACGACCGTGTACACGCACTCGTTCTTGTTGAACGTGGTCTCTACGCGACAGAGATCTTCGAGCGTGACCCCAGTGAATTCTTTCTGGGTTTCCCGTCGTTATCGTCGTACGTTTCATGCAGCGTCTTCGCTCCGGTTCCAACCGACGTACGTCGCATCCTCGATGCATGGCCAGGCACCGGAAGAGACACAGGTTGTCGGTGAACCTCTTGAGATGGATGGGTTCTTTCTCCAGACTGATGACGGCTTTTTTGTTCTTGATGTAGGCGAGAAGCGTCACGCCGACTCAACCGACCGTATGGTCGATGATACGATTGAAGAGGACGTTGGCATTCAGCATGAGTTCGCACACCCACCTCGAGTCCGGTCTTTGAGCGATGGCCCATTCCAACACGTCGGTCACCCGGATGCGCTCTAGAAACTAGATAGTAGTAGAGGTGATATGACGTGTTTACAACTGGTATGTTCCCGTTGTTCTAAGTGCGACGTTACCTCATGTTGTGCAGTTGGGAGATATTATCAACAGGTGAGTAATATATGTTTTCCGTTTTTTATATTGGGAGATAGTACTAGGCATTTTGGGAGATAGTACTAGATATCATGGGAGATAGTACTAGATATCATCAGGTGTATCTTAGTAGTACGTTCTTGATCTTTGTATGAAGGTATTGGGGTAGTGCTACAGGGTTCTTGGAATGCTGTCTCGATTTGCAACACTACGTACTGTATATGTTATCACTCAATGAAGTTTTATTACGAATACACATGATAATACAAGTGATAACTATAGGATAAAAATTGAGGAATTACGAAAATACAAGTGATATTTGACTACACGGTGACTGGCTAAAAAGTCGACTGATAAATATAAGACGTATAACAATACAAGTAATAAATATAGCATAGCTATCCAAGTATTTCTTATATTGCATATGTAGTAATACCTAAATTAATTCATCTTTAATATTTTTTTTAATTACTAAGTAATACCTATGACTACAAAGAGACTACGAAGTCGGCTGATAAATACAAGACTTACAACAATAGATGTACTAATATCTAAATAAGATGAATAATACAAGTGATAAATATAAGATATTAATACAAGCTATAAATATAACATATTTCTTATATTTAATATGTAGTTAGTAGTAATACCTAAGGGAATTCATATTTAATATTTCTATAATTAATAATAATAATAATAGTAGATGTCTTACATAGCATAGCTATGTAATAATTGTTCTGGGGCGCTTTTAAATAAAATCATGCAAATGTTCAATACTACTGTTCATAAACGTGCAATTATTGCTAGTAAATAGAATAAAATATATTGTCTAAGTAAAATACTTAAAACTAATAAAAACATGGGTAAAAGCATAAAAAATTCATTCATAATAAATAAATAGATCAATAGATAAATAGATAAATATATCAATTAATAAAAATAATAAATAGTTAATATAATTAATTAATTAAGACCAAAATATTTTTTAAAGGTGTTTTAGAGGCATCTTGAACTGCCCAACATTCGTGCATTGGCGCAATGTGATGGGCATTTCATTCCATGCCCATGCCCGTTCTCCGATTTTAGTGCGGGAAGTTGGTTGCTTAAGGAGTCACTTGTCGGATTAGCGTAGAGAGCGAGTCGGGCAATAAGGAGAGAGAAGTGCAGATAGGCATTTGAAAGTGAGAAGTAGGGTCTTGAAAATGATGAGGCATTTTACTGGGAGCCAGTGCAACCCCAAGAGTACGGTCGCGTTTCGATCGAATCATCATGACACGTGCACAGGCATTTTGCACTCACTGAAGTTTATTAATAAAGACGCTAATAGTCCATTCAGGAGGCTACTGCAGCAGGCAATGCGCGAGATGACTATGGCATGTACAAGTGTACTTCTGCTCATGGCTTAAATAACGACGAATGCGTCCAATGCTGTGCAGGTGGTAGTATGCAACCCGAGAAATGTTTGTCACGTATCGTTCGAGGGACATGGAGAAGTCGAAGGTTACTCGTAGGTATATGGCGTGCGTTGTGGCAATATACGAGATTTGCCGACCGTTACACAATCAGGAAGAACTTGGTGGTTTGCTGACTTCGTTTGAATGAAGAGGAACTCTGTTTTGTCATCGTTGAGTTTCAGCACGTTGATCTTCATCCAATGACGATGAACTCTGTATTGTCATCGTTGAGTTTCAGTACGTTGATTTTCATCCAATGACGAATAGTGGCGACGCAAGGTTCCATCCTTGCGATGGCAGTCTCAGGTGATGCATCATCAGTCAGGGTGAATTCTTGAGACAGCTGGGTGTCGTCAGCTATGCCATGGTGTTTAAGTAGCGATGCGAGAGGAGTCATATATACTGTAAACAGTAGTGGCTCGAAAACAGACCCCTGTGGAACGCCGCAAGTCGGTTGATGATTTTCGACTGTTTACCGGCAAGTGAGACCGTTCATTGTCTGTGTTGTAGGTAGGCAGCCAACCACGACATGCATTGTCCGCTTACACGGATTGTGTTACTGAGTGTGTTTAGGAGAATGTTATAGTTGATTGCGTCGAATGCGCCACTTAGATCAAGTAGCAGCAGTACCACACCTTGGCGTTTGTCAGTGCACCGGATTACATAGTCGTGCACTTGCAGGAGTGCAGTCTCAGTGCAGTCTCTTGCAGGAGTGCAGTCTCAGGGCTACAGTTCTGTCGGTAGGCTGATTGCATGTGCAAGTTGTTTTCGCGCATATGTGCATTCAACCGGTTTGCCACAATCCTCCCGACTAGCTTCGATAAAAAGCACAAGTTGGAAATAGGTCGATAGCTTTTAAGGGTCCAAATCAGATCAATGTTAAATACGACCCTCGTTGTCGCCTGAATCTGACGACCCGAAGAGGTAGACTGCTGTCATATTTGAAGCTGGACGGACTGCCCAACTGTGTACAATAATGAACACTGACAAACAATACAATCCATGCTTGCTTCCCATCTTTTTCCAGTAATGAACACTGACGAACTATAAAATCCAGAATACACACACACACACACACACACACACACACACANGAACAACGTTTTAGTATTCACATATTTTATACACACACACGCACACACGCACGCACGCGCACACGCACACACACACACTTTTCAATTTATCACTTGTGTTATTAATCTTATTATTACATTTATCACTTGTATTATTGTAACTCTTATATTTATTAGTCACTTTGTAGCTATGAATTATGTAACGAAACACGATACTGCGGCCTGTTGCTGCAAACTGAATTTAAGTTGAAATGCATTGGATATCACGGTATAATGAATAACGTTATATTATTCACATATTTTATACACACGCACGCACGCACGCACGCACGCACGCACGCACGCACGCACGAACGCACGCACACACACACACACACACACGCATACATGATGATCACATCACTTGATGATGGTCATGAAAGTTGTTGACAACAACAACAGCATTTGAGCACTTCTTTCCAACTTTGAAGGCACAGGATCAAGTTTGTAAATCTTCGATGATGACTTTCTTAGTAGGTGCACAGTCTGGTCTAGTGCGACTGGTTCGAATGTAGTGAGATGGCATTCTTTGTCAGGGTGATCAGTGCTCACAGGTAATACCTATGACTAAAGTAAGTAATACTTTTGACTAAAAAAAAAACGACAGAGGCGCATTTTGAATTGCTCCTTTTTTATGTAACGAAACACAATACTGCGGCCGTGCGTGTGTAAAATATGTCAGTAATATAACGTTGTTCATTAGACCGTGATATCCAATGCATTTCGACGTAAATTCAGTTTGCAGCAACAGGCCGCAGTATCATGTTTCGTTAGATAAAAAAGGAGCAATTAAAAATGCGCCTCTCTCGTTGTTATTCATTGCCAATAAAACAAGACACGTTCACGTCTTACATGAGTGCTGTAGTCATGTATCTAAAGTACGGTTGGTGTAGGCCCTTTTCTCGTGGTTATTCATTGCCAATAAAACAAGACACGTTCACGTCTTACATGAGTGCTGTAGTCTGTATCTTAAGTACGGTTGGTGCAGGCCCTTTTCGCGTTGTTATTCATTGCCAATAAAACAAGACACGTCCACGTCTTACATGAGTGCTGTAGTCGTGTATCTAAAGTACGGTTGGTGCAGGCCCTTTTCGCGTTGTTATTCATTGCCAATAAAACAAGACACGTTCACGTCTTACATGAGTGCTGTAGTCGTGTATCTTAAGTACGGTTGGTGCAGGCCCTTTTCGCGTTGTGCTTTCTCCAAACACGGACAATGAGGAAATTCCAGAAAAAGCTGGCAGCAGTCGTTTTGGTAGTTCTGCTTTACTCCGCCGTTACACTAATGTTTGTGGCGTATCAACGTGAATAAAAGTGGATAAAATGTTTCCTTGGCAGGTAAATGTATTCAGTATTGTTGTACTTCGTCATTGCACCATTGCACCATTGCACCATTGCCATTGCATAGTCCGTCTTGACAGAGACGGCTTGTTTTCTCTCCTCGATCTTGCGGTATGTTGAGCGAACGATACAACACAGGTCGACCCGGCTTATCAGACAGTCATAGGTGTTAGATTTCCATCAAGTGCGATAGAGAATACGGTTACATTTAATGGTTTCGTCCGTTCAAAGATGTGTTTATGCCACACATTAAATATAACAACCTACTATTCGATGCAATCTTTGTTAAACAACAGTGACTACATCAATACTGCTATTCGTTGAAGTAGTTGTCAAGCTGAAGACGGCGTGTAGTTTTAACGCTAACTATTTGGATTAGTCGACGATAATACCACAGAGACTTGCACCATCAACAACAGACTGCCCATAGGGGTGACGTTTTAAAGTGGCTAACTAGGGTAGAAACACAATTACCACACAACCGTCCTATTATGGTAAAATAAAACACGCTCAGAATCGCGTCTGAAGATCGAGAACTTAGACCGTCAAAAACATGGTCCACTCCGCCAGTGTTAAAGGGGAACTGAAGCAATTTTGTGTTATGCCGTATATTTAAATA
>SDWI01002556.1:23601-33944 GCA_009193005.1 Lamellibrachia luymesi
GAAAGTAATAAAATATTTGGAAGAAAGAGAAAAGATGATAGCGTGCGTGTAGAACTGCAATTTGAGGAGAGGAAAAGTTGATAGCGTGAAAAATGCAATATCAATTAATGTTGCAAGCTGGAGATCTTCTGTCTGAAAATCTTCAAACTTGATGCTGTAGCTGCATTGGCTGGCAGGTTATTCCAATTGGCTGTTGTACGGGGTAAAGAACTATCCTGGATGAATTGCTTAGTGATTACGGGGAGTTGAAAAGCTTCAGAATGCGTGTATCGGGAGGGTCTCACTTGAGTTGAGGCTGACGACCGAGACATGTTACGGTGAACCATTTGAACATAGCTTACACCAAACGTGATATCGTCGTCAGTAGACAGTACTGCAGTACAGGTCAACACCAACGGCGGTCACAACGGCAACAAGTCAACACGCGACAACAAAACCAGCAACATCCAAGATGGTGCCAACCAACTATCATGAAGAAGGCCAACAACACCTTTGCTTTCTTCAGGAGAAACCTCTCTAGCTGCCCAACCAACATGAAGGCACAGCGTTACAAGACCCTGGTCAGGCCTATCCTGGAGTACACCAGCACATCATGGGACCCCCAGACAAAGACCAACATCCAGAAGTTGGAAGCTGTCCAAAG
Source organism: Lamellibrachia luymesi (assembly GCA_009193005.1). NCBI lineage: Eukaryota > Metazoa > Annelida > Polychaeta > Sabellida > Siboglinidae > Lamellibrachia > Lamellibrachia luymesi. The sequence continues at coordinate 24,245 of SDWI01002556.1, forward strand.
GTGGGTGGCAAGATTTGCAAAGTGCAACAATCCTCCAGAGTGGGATTATGCACTTATGAGGAGGAGGAAGAAGAAGAGCCAAAACAGCGACAAACAAACCAGCGACATCTTCGTCTTCCATTATGTCATTACCGTCACTATGTCTATGACAACGTGAAAGGTTTTACATAAGAGTGTCCTCTTTTGTGAGTTTGTGAGTCCATTACTGGGTTTTTTCATTTCCCTGCGTGTGGTCTTTTACTTCCCCTGGCATAGACACCAGATAGAAGGGACCAATGGCTTTTAGTGTCTCTTCCGAAAGACATGGTTAAAGTGGAGTGAGCGAAATTGCAGAAGTTTCGAAATGGCAGCAGGTGGTTTTGAACCCCGGTCCATTCGACCGAAAGCCCGATGCTCTACCACACGACCACCAAACGGTGCCAACCAAACCGGCAACATCCAAAAATTCCAAAATGGCGGCAACCAAAAGAGCAACTATCATGGTCAAAATGGCAACAAGACAAGTGAAAACGACAGGAGTATGGACATATGCCCTCCGGACAGTTACTTGCTTGATGCAATACCCCCTAAACAGCTGATCACATTCACATGCAGCTAAAGTGGGAACGTGTTTTATGAATCCGGGACATAATCCCACTGTCATGCTCTTGTCCAAAATCCCACTGAATATAATCCCACAATTTGAAAAGTGGACAAAATCACAAAATACAATGTTTATTTTCTAACTGTGATTTTTTATTATTTTACTTCCTGGCATAGACGCCAGGTAAAAAAGACCCATGGTTTTAGGTTCTCATCCAAAAGACAGCAGGCTTCGATTTTTATGGCAGTCCGTGCGTCCGAGACTCCTTGTTTCACCTACAGACTCCTTATATGTCCCGTGGTAGGAGTCTGGGTGACTCCCTAGTTTGAAAAGACAATAAATCCGGTGTTAAAGTGTCTAATTTCAACGATCCATCAATGTGTGTGTATGCTGCACAGGGTTGAAAAAAATCATGATTTTTTTTTTTTTTTAAATCGGATTTTTTAAATTTAAATCGGATTTTTTTTATTTGATTTTTTAAATCTGGTATACACTATGTAAACAATTATTTGTGTTAAATTCATATAAATCAGCGATTAAAAAAATCGGAAATAAAAAAAAATCATAAATCAATGATTTTTTTGGAGCGATTTAAATCATAATTTAAATCAATGATTTAAATCAAATGATTTAAATCAAACAACCCTGTTCTTACCCAAATTCTTTTCCACGTATTTAATTATCTCAAGCTTTCTGTCAAGCGTTATTGCTTTTCTTTTTCGTTTACCACCATTAGCCATGTCCGCACCTCAATGTCAGACAACCTCCGATGACCATCACTTGTAAAGACACAAGAACAACGCCTTCTTGGTTGCATATCTTACAGTGCTTTGTGATCGGGTTTGAAAGAGATGAGCTGATTGGTTAATACACCGCCGAGACAGGAGGACAAATCGGATTAGTTAGCATATAAATGAACGCTGGGGATCCTCTCCTTGATTTTCCGGGAAAATAAGAGACAGATGAAATGAAGGCATTGAAGCCTACGCTTGTGTTATGGATTCTCAATATTATTAAGTGGTGTTGTGGCCGCCATAGAGCTACAAGACTGGCTTCCAGCAGATTAGATTTTAAACTTTTGGCATACTATAGAGGCTTCTGTTTATTTACTGTGCCGGGCACTGACCTCATAATGCATGCACAAACTTTGGGGAATTCCACCGGTATTTTGTAATGCATGCGGTCATACACCTAAGCAAGAATTCGTTATAAGCTAATTTATTATATCCGAGGTTTACTATATAATGTTTATGGGTATTTCATCGTGATCCATTTGGGTTATAATCCTATCTATTGATTCCAGTCCAGTGAATGCTTGGGTCGAAAACCATACTGATGGTCAAAGAAAAGTTTGGAGTATTTTAAATAAGATGATAATTGGGCAAAAATTATTCTTTCCAGTACATTTGAAATAGCTGGAAGAGATATGAGTCTGTAATTATCAAATATTAAATAAAAATGGCTCACCTTTTTATATATTTGAATTACCTTAGCAATTTTTTATTTATCAGGGAATACTCCTGTGGTAAATACTTGGTTTGTTAATAATGTTAAAGATTTAGTTATTGCAGGTTCAATTGTTTTTAGTAGTTTGGTGAAAAAAATCAAATCCACAACTATTTTTGTTGGGTAGATTATTTATAATTCTCTTTGTGGTATATGCTTCAATGTTCGTAAATGTAAAAACAGTTTACTATTTTATTTAGATAATATGAATGATCATGAAAGTATTTAATATTGTTTGCCAGATTATTGCCTATATTAGTAAAAAATGCATTAAATTTATTTGCAATTTCTAATTTATCTGTCATAATAGAATTTAATTCTTTAAAATATGTAGGAAATTATTTGTTAGTTTTACTTTTAGACAGGATTTCATTTATAGTTTTCCAGGTATATTGAAGTCAAATTTGAATTGGCTAAAACATGTTTCAAAACATGATTGTTTTGCTATACGAAAGCTCCTTTTCAATATAATATTGTACGTTTTTAGATTAATCAGTAACATTTCATGTTCTGAAGAATCAGGATTTGTTAATTTTAATTGTTTGTATCTGTTTGTTTATCTCTGCATTGTATTGAGCCTTGACTTATCCACGTAGACCTTTTATGTTTATATTTATTACATTTCACTAATTTACTTGTCATATATTTATTTTCAGCTTGATTTTATTAATATTCCTGCTGTACTGTCTAACAGATATTTTGTTAAATTACAAAAGAAATTATCAATTAGTGTCATTACAGGTTGTAAACCTGGTAGGAAGAGTGATTTGGGGGAGAGACGAAATGAAGTTAACATATCAAAGAACCTGCTACAATGTTCTTGCTCATTTTTTTTTTATAGAATATTTATATTATAGTCCCCTGCAAGAATAAGATTATTTTTGTACAGGACATAGATCACATAACTCTGAACAATCGTAGACATAACTCTGAACAATCGTAGACATTTTTTTTTAAATTGTTTAAATGTATAAACCATCTCCGTGGACCCCGGGGCCCCCAGGGCATGCCTACAATATTTCATCTCCATGCATGCAAAACTGGTGGAAACACGAAGGAACTTACAGACAAACATACAGAGTCACAAACGACTTTATAATAATAATAGAAATACTTTACAACACACCCAAGGAGAAGGAGTTATTATATCTTGTACGATCATCATATAACTAGGGTTTTTATTTTTAATTGTATTACATACTCTGTTTTTGTAAACATACCCTTCACCGGGTCTAATGTCAATGTCACTGAGTTTACATGTGCTTCGTGACGTCGCTGGAATCATGTGTTAACATTATTTCAATACCAGAGTGGACACCCTAGATTGTGGGGCATGGTGGTCAGAGTGTGGGACTGTGAATCGAGACGACCCAGGTTCGAGTCCACCTGTTGCTGTTTCAAAACTTGGGCAATTTCGTTCACCTTACTTTGCCTGGGCAGGCATTGATTTTCATAGGAAATTGGCCCAGTGGACCCCCACTCTGCTCATATATGGAAGTTCCAAAAAAATTTGGGAGACCGCACTTTTTCAACAAATCAAATAATAACTTTTCAGTTCAAATAATGTTTTATTTGACAGAAGCGAGTGTGACTTCCTATTACAGACTGAAGCCGATTCAAGATGGCAGCATCAGGGTTGTTTGATTTAAATCATTTGATTTAAATCGCTCCCAAAAAAAAAAAATTATTTATGATTTGTTAAAAAAAAAAATTTACTTCCGGTTTTTTTAATCACTGATTTATATGAATTTAACACAAATAATTGTTTACAAGCATCGAGATCAACAAAGTTTTGTGTTTTTAATACAAAAGCACAAAGTGCGCACACTTGTGTAGCTGTATTAACACCAGATAGCCTGACAGTCAAATATTTTATGACGTGTATACCAGATTTAAAAAAAATCAAATAAAAAAAAAAAATCAAATAAATCCGATTTAAATAAAAAAAATCTGATTTTTTTTTTAAATCTTGATTTTTTCAACCCTGGGTAAGAAGTAAAATCTCATTGCAGAGCATTTTGACGTCAAGCCGTCAACTCTGCGGGACCTTGAAAGAGAAGGAGAAGACCAGAGGCCTGGTTTCTCAGAAAGATGCGAGGGGAGACACGTACTCAAGGAAATGTTTCAAGCAAACACATTTCGAAGATGTGGATGCTGTCCTAATCATTTGGTTCTGGCAGTAATATGGACAGGCAGATCTTGGAAACGATGGCGAAATTTTGTTGCAGAAAGCCGCAGTATTTGTAAAAGAGTTCAGTGATAAGGCTTCTAGTAGTGCCTGGATAGACAGATGGAAAAAGAGATGAAATATAGGGAAGATATTGATGGTCGGAGAAGCTGGTGGTGTGGACCAAGGAGTGGTAACAGAATGGCGGGATGTGGTCATGAAAGATATTCTTGCTAGATTTGAGCCAGAGAATGTATTTAACTGTGATGCAACAGGCTTGTTTTGGCAAATGTTGCATGAAAAAGTCTAGGCTTCATCGGAGTACAACAGCGAGGAAAGAAACAGTCAAAGACATGCGTAACTGTGTTGGTTGGCGCTAACATGAGTGGAAGTGAGAAGATGCCCCTATTTACCATCGGAAAAAAGCCTGAAACCTAGGCCATTCAAGAACTTGAAGAAACCGCCATTGGCATTGCACTACCAAAACTTGACTGGGTAGTGCCTTTTCTCCGGTACAACGCCGGGCAACTTGGCTAGTAAGCCAAATTAAAAACGTCATGGTCACAGAAGTATGTGTGCATAAATCCTTGAGGGTTTCTTCATTGTCAAGTACTGTAATGTGAAATAGACACAGACCAGGGTACATGTCTGTATACATGCAGTTGGTGTGGAAACCATGTGCAGTGGTGCAGGTGCACTTGCCATTATCCCTGAAGCAATGTACGCTTCATATTTCATTTAAAACATAATTATGTTTGTTTTATATCATATCGTCATTTTCTGTGCCGCACATCCTCGCAACCAGATCGACCTGTTGAAACGCTGATTTTTCAGTTGCTGTGTTAACCAGTTGTGATTACTTGCTAGAATTTATGGGGCCCGCATACTGGAACTTAACTTTAATTTGTAGTGGACCCGTCATCGCTGGTCGGATGGGTAATGATAGGCATTCCTGGAAACGCTCTTTGAAGTTTGGGCCCAAGCATGTATAGTTCCCAGAAACACGTCGACCAAGACAGAAAGTGGGCCAAAGTACAAATGATTCAGCGTACATCTGCACATGCTGTGGGATAAGCTGACAAATCCACGTTTCAACAAGTCGATCTGTCAGGGGTAGTGTAGTATTACTACCTCCTGTGGCTAGTAAGGATAGTGCCACATAGTTAACATGTAACTATTTAAAATTTTGCAAACCAGCAGGAACTGTGTCACTTCCTGTCTGGCAGGATAAAGGTCTAAATTACTGTTTGTCTGACTTCATTAATATTCAGGAAGTAATTGAATTGGAATCGCCCTTACTTGACATCACACCCTTCAACTACACAATGAACCCCACCCTGCACAATAATGGTTAATTGGTATTAATAAATATACAATCGAACCTCACTTAATGGTCACCTTGGTAATATGCCCACTTCGCTATTAAGGTCACACTGGAACCATCCCAAATTATTTCCAAGAGGGTGATCTTAATAGTGAGGTTCCACTTTAGCTACATATACTAGCCTAATAATGATGCTCCACAGAAATGAGGGTGCATCATGATTGTTATTACGGTTTTTCTTTTTCCAGTCATCAGCAGTTGAAGAGATAATGGGGGAGACTTCAGATGTCAACATCCCAGAGTTGACGGAGAGCCAGAAATATCATGCATTCATCACCCACAACAGCGAATCTGAGGGCGAAGTGTCAAGAAGTCTGTATATCGCCCTCACTGACAAAGGCTTCAAATGCTGCCATGCTGACATCAACTTCACTCCAGGCATTCCGATAGTGACAAACATCATCATGGCCATTAATGCAAGTCGACGCGTTATCGCTATAGTCTCTCCGGAATTTCTCAAGAGCGACTGGTGCCTGTTTGAGACGATAAACACAATGAATGAATCGAACTACAGAGGACGACAGGTGATGATACCAGTACTGTACCATGTGGACCCTGAGGTGCTTCCAGCCCACATGAAGTCAATGACATATATACGGACACAAAACTTCATGGTCAAGCTCACCAGAGCCATATCCTGTGAGTTGAAATCTACTATCATCTGTCTTACTAATCGGCCTCTGCAATTAAATTTATCGCTTGTTTTAGATCATTTAATAAACAATCAAACCCATCTAGTATCCACTGCAACATCCTAGCTTATTTGTGCAAATTTGTTTTGGTGAAATCATCGGTCAAAACATGAAATTATTTTGACAGTCCTGTTGGTTCGTTTCATAAGGATATGAATAATATATATATATATATATATATAAAGTCACACTTTGAACATGAGTGAACCTGTGCTACTAAAACATAACCATTTATAATTACAGTTAAGAATGTCATGCCAATGGTTTACTAGGAAAACCTTATTGAATACACAGCATCTTAAAACTGCTTCCTCAACTGAAATTTCACCAAGGAAAAAATTTTGATTTTTCAGCATTTTGATTTTCACTTCAGTTAATGCTTGGACAAGCATTAACTAATTTAATAGTTTATCTGATGATTTCACAAAAACTACATACAAAAGTTGCACAAACAAATTAGCATGTTGGAGCAGACTACCAAAAAAATCTAATTGGTCAAGCACCTTTAAACTGTTCACATGCTGCAGATTAGAACATCACTGAACCTGATTTGTGATTAGCTAAATGAATTAAGGAGGGATTTTTTTTATAACTTTTTATGATAATTTATGAACACTTATTTTATTTATTTATTATAAATATTTTATGTTATAATTATTAATTTATTATAATTAACTTTTAATCGTAATTGAATGCATTATTTTAATATATATTATAAATATATATATATAAACTATAATATTGTATATTAAAAAAAATATTCATATGATTGCATGCATGTTTTTAATGACTGTATGTGTATGAACAGACTGGTCCCAGGTTTACAAATCTTAATAATACTAATAATAATGAACTAGCGCTGCAACTGTGTTGTTGTTGCAGTGGACGTCCCATTGGCGGCATCTATCCCAGCAGGCAACGTGGCACACGGACTCGCCTGGTCCTATTTCTATGGGTTCCTTAACCTCGTCCTGCCAAGTGAGTACACAGGTTTGTTTATTACTCGGGCACCAAACACCAAACCAGTTGAACTGGTTGAACCTACTGAACCAAAAATTAAGTTCCTCATTAATTTGAACTCCTCATCCCATTGATTGACACAGCAACTGATACTGGGGTACTGATGTAACAAGATTTAACAAGATTGCCATCCAGGAGAAATGGCAAGTGGACATGGAAACCATTGGCTTACCAAGAGTCCAACATTTTTCATCTCTGTTTAACCCGCCCTCATGAGATATGTGTCAACCTTGTTTTTANTGTGATGCAATCTAGATATCTGTGAACAGGCATTGTTGAAACCAAGAAATACACTAGTGCTTATGGGTGAGTTCACTGCTTCAAATTTATAGCTGAAACTGCATTATGACTACATATAAGTTAAACTTATAGGCCATACGTTGAGTGTTAAGATACGTTCGGAGAATGGAATATATTATAGCTTTATCTTTATATTATTATTGTTTAATAAATTATTTTGGTTCTCTTTCTGTTATTCAATGGTAGTCATTCATGTATACAAGTTAGGCTAGCGCTACCGGTGGCCATTTGGGCCATAGGCCACATGACATCGGATTTGGCTAAACAAAAGGGGAGCTTTTTGCCAAAATGACTGAACAGTTTACAACATCAGATCTAGCCCAGACAGGGTACTACCTATTTAATTTGTTAGGCACATGAATCAGTTATATACATTAATATATGTCTGTAGGGTGTCCAGTTGCCACAACTAGTTGTCTCGTTTTTATTGCCATCCTGTAAAAATGAGACAACTAGTTGTTGGCAATAATGTTTTCAAGAGGCTGGCAAGTTGAATGAGACCTTCAAATTGTAATAACCGCAACACACAGACTAGTCAGTTGATGAGACATGGCAGGTCGACAGGATTTGTTTNTTTGCCAAAATGACTGAACAGTTTACAACATCAGATCTAGCCCAGACAGGGTACTACCTATTTAATTTGTTAGGCACATGAATCAGTTATATACATTAATATATGTCTGTAGGGTGTCCAGTTGCCACAACTAGTTGTCTCGTTTTTATTGCCATCCTGTAAAAATGAGACAACTAGTTGTTGGCAATAATGTTTTCAAGAATCTATATTTCAAAATACATTCTACTGGTATTTCTCCATGACTGTCTGACGTCAAGTTACAAGTTACACTGTCATGGTTGGCATGTGCAGGAAGTAAATAATATTATTATGAATAATAATCCAAACTGTGATATTTCTGATAACACTTTCTATGTCACCAATTAAAAAAAATTATATCTGTGCTGTCTTAGGGTTAAAATTACATTACATGTCATCGATTGGCCCATTTAAAACAGGCTTATGGGCCAATTTGGCCCATTAAAAAATGTCTAGAAGCATCGTTGCAGGTGAGACATATACCACATTTAGTATCTGGCCAGATGTTATTCTGGTGTATTCAAACATTTTGCATGTTTATTGCTTAACCAATGATATCCAGCTTAACTGGTGTTTATAGATCTGGACAAGCGTGTGAAGAAATCATCCTGTAAAAATGAGACAACTAGTTGTTGGCAATAATGTTTTCAAGAGGCTGGCAAGTTGAATGAGACCTTCAAATTGTAATAACCGCAACACACAGACTAGTCAGTTGATGAGACATGGCAGGTCGACAGGATTTGTTTATTTGCTTAGTGCAATTTTTTCTGCCCAAATTTTATAGTGGATCTTACTGAGTAAAAAACATATTCGACTTTTTTCTGCCAGTTTCTGTGGTAACAAACTAAATGCTGTTTTGAATAATATATTATATATTGGCAAATTGAGAATCAATGCAATTTTGTTATACATTATAATTCTTGCAGAACCATCTTAATCTTCACTCTCTTATACAGCCGGCAAAAAACAAAACAAAAACGGTTTATTTTTTTATAATATGTTCTGCCAGCTGTGTAGTTCTGCCGCTGTGTAGTTCTGCCAGCTGTGTAGTTCTGCCGCTGTGTAGTTCTTCCAGCTGTGTAGTTCTGCCAGCTGAGTAGTTCTTCCAGCTGTAGTTCTGCCGCTGTGTAGTTCTGCCAGCTGTGTAGTTCTGCCAGCTGTGTAGTCCTTCCAGCTGTGTAGTTCTGCCGCTGTGTAGTTCTTCCAGCTGTGTAGTTCTGCCAGCTGTGTAGTTCTTCCAGCTGTGTAGTTCTGCTGCTGTGTAGTTCTTCCAGCTGTGTAGTTCTGCCGCTGTGTAGTTCTTCCAGCTGTGTAGTTCTGCCAGCTATGTAGTTCTTCCAGCTGTGTAGTTCTGCCGCTGTGTAGTTCTTTCAGCTGTGTAGTTCTGCCACTGTGTAGTTCTGCAAGCTGTGTAGTTCTGCCACTGTGTAGTTCTTCCAGCTGTGTAGTTCTGCCG
>SDWI01002558.1:6574-20209 GCA_009193005.1 Lamellibrachia luymesi
GCCACGTACCGGAGTGAGCGCAGTGACCGCCGTGTACATGACGCCACGTACCGGAGTGAGCGCAGTGACCGCCGTGTACATGACGCCACGTACCGGAGTGAGCGCAGTGACCGCGGTGTACGTAACGCCACGTACCGGAGTGAGCGCAATGACCGCCGTGTACGCCAGACAGGTCTCTTCATAACGACCGCGTCGATGTAGGTGATTCGGCTGAGTGAAGATAACGCGACGGCGTACGCAGTGAGTTAATGACACACGGATCTGCGCATATTGAATTACGATGTAATATGATTATAGAGAGACATCCATCCGGACCAATCCATGTAAACATGTCAGTAACTTCAAGTCTTTTCACACGATTGCCTCGGGGAGTCTGTTCGAATGATGCTCAATATATGTTATCTAATATTCCATTTCGACCAATCTATATTCTTTAAAAGTTAGCACCAGGTTCGAGAAGGGACCTCACAACCCTCTTAGCAATCATAAAACCACGCCAGTTGCAACCAGGAATCTCAATGGACTCAGTTACAAAGTTAGGGGCAATATATTTATTGAGTAAGTGTTGATTAATAATTTTGTATGAGTGACGTAAGCCTTTTCTCCCAAATGGGATGTTTTGAATTATATTCGATGTTGATGAAAGTTAGCATCTTGTTAACAGTTCCCGTTCTGCTTCCTACAGAGGGAGGGAGGAGGGAGGGAGGGAAGGAGGGAGGGCGAGACAGAGAGAGAGAGAGGGGGGAGGGAGGGAGAGACACGCAGACAGTCAGACAGACAGACAGACAGACATGCTTACTTTGTTCGATTATATGGGGCGCACATTTTTGCCAGAACTAACACGTTCTAACATTCTTAGTAACCTGGATGTTACCCCTTCGAGAAAATGAGTCAGCGCATTCCAAGAAATCAGACCATCCGGCCATATATTCCTGGCATTCGCTTGACAGCCAGACTAACGACGCTACCAAGATGGAGGCGTGAGATAAATGGCGCTGTTTGTGCGTCGTCAGGGTTTTATTAATCCATTTTATTATTATTTGCATCGTAGAATAGACGTAATGACAGCAGGTTTCGAAATTGTGCCGGTGTTGTGTTTACAGAGAACACTAAGAGGCTGGCGTCTGGTAGTCTGTCATGGTTTGATAAAACCTAGGATTAGGATAAGGATAATTATAGCATGGCACGTATCAAAGTAATATGTCTTTCTTTACAGGCTGAATATTACTTACTGTATAATTGACTTAGTATCGTTTCTCAAACCAGAGTAGCTATGTTGATTCACAAACATATTATTAGAACGTTGCTTTTACTGTTACGACGATGATTTCGGCGGACAGTAAATGTACAGCTGAATTTAAATACGAACGTCTAGTGTCGACTAGTCTGAAGGAAGATGAAAAACCGGATATGATTGTCATATCGAAATATGCATACGCGCCAACCCTGAGTGGTGGACACCTTCAAGAAAACAGAAATCCATAAGATCGCAAACGAATCCGTATGATTATCTACGTCCGCTGGTTTTCCGGACAAGCTCAAAAGGAGCCCGCCGTTCATATCAAGATATAGTGATTGGAACAACTGACTGCATGCGCATAGCTAAAGTATTATAAACTCACTATTTGGACGTGTTTTGACAAACCCGCAGAACCGTAAGGAAAACGGTCAACACTCCGTCAACAACCGTCAGAGGTGTCTCCTATGCATGTGTTTGTCGTCAGCGAGATAACACTGGCCGAGTTTTATTGCAGCAAGCACTGCATGGTAGATTTAGTTGTGGTTACTTTTTACTGGCGCTAGAGTCTAGACGGTTTCACGAAGATGTGTATCTTTGAGATACACATCTCCGTGAAACTGTTAAATAAGGCCAAAATGGCATGCAGTGGACATATCTATATTTTGCAGACGACATCTGCCTACTAGCTTGAAAATAAACATACAGAAAACAAAACAACTAAAGGTGAACAGTACACAACAAGCTAAGGTACAGCTAAAGGGAAAATATATAGAGGAGAACAACAAATTCGCCTATCTGGGAAGTGTAGTCACAGACGGAACAGACGAAGATGTCAAAAACAGGATCGGAAAAGCCAAGCATGCAGTCAGCATTTTAAAGACAGTGTGGAACACATCTTTCTCAACACGAAACAAGATCAGAATCTTCAAAACCAACGTGAAAAGTGTGCTGCTATATGGTTCTGAGACATGGAGAGTAACCAAGATAACAACCCGAATGCTAAAAACATTCATTAACAAATGTCTGAAATACATCGTGAAAACCAAATGGCAAGATAAAACCAGAAAGAAAGAAATGTGGAGGAGGACAGACCAATACAGCCTCAGGAAAGAGATTGCAAGAAGAAAATGGATTTCGATAGGACACACACTCTGAAAACTAACCAGCAATGTCACGAGACAGGCCTTAGACTGGAATTCACAAGGAAAAAGAAAAACAGACAGACCCAAAACTACTTGGAGGAGATAAATAGCCGAGGAAGTAAAGAAACATGGAACCACCTGGAGAGAAATGAAGAAAGCAGCAAATAACAGAGTGCATTGGAAAAGAGTCATTTCGGCCCTGTGCTCTACATTGAGTGATGCGGACTAAGTAAATAAGTGTATCTTTGATTAGTTTTAACAAGATTTAACAAGATTTGCCATCCAAGCCAAAGGCCCAGATGGCAAGTGGACAAGGAAGCCATTGGCTTATCGAGAGTCCAACAATGTTCATCTACTTATAACCCGCCCTCCTGAGATATGTGTCAACCTTGTTTTTAAACATATTCACGCTGCTAGCAGTTACACAATCTGTAGACAATTTGTTCCATTCATTTATTGTCCTCTGTGAGAACGAGTGCTTCCTGATGTCCAATCTACATTGATCCTTTACTAATTTTACCTCATGTCCTCTAGTTCTGCTATCCTTCTTGAGTGAGAAAAACATATTTCTATCAATATTTTCATACCCATTCAATATCTTAAAAACTTCAATCTGATCTCCTCTTAACCTCCTTGTCTCTAGAGTTGTTAAACCACATTCTTTCAGGCGTTCTTCATAACTAAGGTCTCTCAGTTCTGGAATCATTTTAGTTGCTCTCCTTTGTATGCGTTCAAGCGTATCTATATCCTTCTTACGATATGGTCTCCATGCTTGTATACAGTATTCTAAATGAGGTCTAACTATTGCTTTATAAAGAGGTATAATTAACTTTTTTCCCTTGTATGTTATGTTTCTTCTAATCAATCCAAGAATTTGATTACCCTTTGAAGCTGCAATACCACACTGCTCTGAAACTTTCATATCAGCGCTTATTGTAACTCCTAAGTCCTTTTCTTTTACAGTAGTACCCAGAACAGTATCTCCCATTTTATAGTTTACATTCAAGTTCCCATGTCCTGTATGTAGGCATTTACATTTCCCAAAATTGAACAACATCTGCCATTTCTCAGACCATTTCACTAATCTGTCTAGATCGTTTTGTAAATGTTGTTTATCACCATCAGTATTAACCTTTCTAAACAGTTTTGTGTCATCCGCAAATTTCAGTACGTTACTTGTTATACTGTCGTCCAAGTCATTGATATAAATTAAGAATAATATAGGTCCTAATACTGATCCTTGAGGTACCCCACTCAAAACCGATTTCCAATTTGAAACTTCTCCATCTACTACAACTCGTTGTCTTCTGTCAGTCAGCCATTGTTCTATCCAGTCAGTTATGCTATCCCCGATACCATGGGCTTTTAATTTAAGTAGTAATCTTTGATGTGGCACTTTGTCAAAAGCTTTCTGAAAATCTAAGTAGATAATATCTACTGGCGATCCCACGTCTATCCACTTAGTGATTTCTTCCAAAAAACATAACATATTTGTTAAGCATGACCTCGCTTTAAGGAATCCATGTTGAGATGAATTTAATAATTTATGCTTAACGAGGAAGTCCACCATATGGTCTTTAATTAACCTTTCTAATAATTTACAAATCACTGACGTTAAACTCACTGGTCTGTAATTCTCTGACTTATTTCTCGAACCCTTTTTAAATAATGGTATGATGTTTGCTTCTTTCCATTCAAACGGAACAACTCCCTCTTTTAATGACAAGTTGAATACTCTTGCAAGTGGTATACTGATTTGTTCTACTGTTTCCATTAGTAATTTTGGAGGAATCCCATCCACTCCCGGTGATTTGTTATCCTTCATTGCCTTTATTTTCTTAGCTACCAATTCTGGAGTTACAACTAACGGACCTAAATAGTCAGATTTAGCCCCCTGAAATTTAGCATCAGCAACTGGTAATGAACTAATATCTTCTTTGGTAAACACTGAACTGAAGTAACCATTTAGGTCTTCCGCCATTAAAAACCCCTGTGATATTATATTTCCAGCACTGTCTTCTAGAGGTCCAACCTTGTCTTGTACGTTTTGTTTACTCCTGACATATGCATAAAAACTCTTGCTGTCATTTTTTATGTTACATGCTAGTTTTTGCTCATAGCTTCTTTTAGATTGTCTGATTTCAGTTGTAGCTGCATTAAGTGCCTCTTTGTATTTTGCATAGTCTTCGTCCTTTCTGGTACGCCTATAAACCCTCCACATAGTTTGTTTTAGCATTATTTTTCTAATAGCCTCTTTTGACAAGTGTTTCTTTCTACACCGTTTTCCTTGTTTTTGGAAGGGAACAAATTTATCGATGATACTCTCAATTTCATATTTTAGAATATTCCAACATTCAATTGCGGTCTTATTCATCAGCATGTTATTCCAATCTAGCTTTGCTAAGTATTTTCTCATATCTTTGTAGTTACCTTTGTGGAAGTTTCTCTTGTACGTTTTCTTATTTTTACTTTCTGATTTTACATTGATGTCAAAATGTATTTGATTATGGTCACTATTACCCAATGGTTCAAATATTTTTACATTGTCCACTAATTCTTTTTGTGATGACAAAACTATATCTAATACATTTTCTCCCCTGGTTGGTTCTAGTACGTGCTGAGTAAGAAAGCTATCCTGGATTAAAAATAGAAATTGTTGGTCCTCAATCCCTGTGCTCTCAAGAGAATTCCATTGTATGTGTCCATGGTTAAAATCTCCCATTATGATACATTCCCCTTTACTAACTTTTGTGAGTTTTGCGGATATTGGTCAGATAACGTTGGTGTATCCTGTTATTGTTTGGTGAAATCGATTGAGCAGTAAAAAACAAATCAATTCAAATGCAACACAATAATGATATGTATGGAAGATTACGTTACGTCGATTATACCACGGATGTCGTCCTATTATTATACCACGGATGTCGTCCTATTATTATACCACGGATGTCGTCCTATTATTATACCACGGATGTCGTCCTATTCCGTTAGGAATGGCTGCAATACTAGCAGTACTGCGTGTTACAATATTGCAACACTCAATGTTTAGTATTGCGAAGTATTTGCAATACTTTTTTAGATTTGCAATAAAGTATTGTAGTATATGCAATACATTAAATCACCCTCCTCGTTTCACTAAGCCCTTCGGAAAAGTACTACAAAGTATTTGCAAAACTTTTAGGCAAATGCAGTGCTGTAATATAAGTATGTGCTATACTGTTTTTAAATATTGCAAGTATTTGCGCCCATCCATGTACTCCGTGCAATATACTGAACGGTCGAATATACATTGTCATTTCTACGTTGCGTATAATATACGAAACAAGTATTATGCTTATAGCTCAGACAATAACGCATAAATAGCGAGGCTGAAACAAAATCCACCCACGTCATTTCAACGTTGTGCTGCAAAGTTCAAACAGCTGATACAGATGTGCAGTAGCATGTAGTCTTATGTCGTCTACTCTGCTTGTACGAATGTGTTTTCACAATACCCATTCCCGAGGTATGAACAGTAAACACCCTAAACAGATTTATGTGAAACATGTTGTTGGCGCACGTATCGTGAAAACAATACTCGGCATGTGAAATATTATCTTTAGGCTCAACCATCGCCTACCTATACTGTAAATAAGGTTCCGTTAGTATATCCCCAGCATTAACACCAGTAGGTGATTTAGAAAGATGTTTATTATGCGAAGTATTGATTTGTGAACATCGCTATTCAGTAGTCTTCATGGGTTGTATCTTTTTCCAGAACTGCGGCATCAGTAATACGTATTAATAACCTCAGAAACCTTACGTTATTGTCATCTGTTCAAAACATACTATGCGGTATTAAAATATTGCATTGGCGTCAACTGAGGTAGAGTCTAAGCTTAAGCCGAAATGGGTTGACGAAGGATCATCAATGGATGATGTCTACTTAGATGTTCAGAAAACGTTGGACAAAGTGCGACATCACTGATTGTTACATAAATCAAAAGCATGGGATATGGGAAGGTGTAGTCAACTGGGTAGACAATCTAGTGATCCTTCGTCTACCCAGTTAGGCTTAAGCTTAGGCTCTACCTTAATTGATACCAATGCAGTTAATTCGTTCCTCCGGCTTGCAAGTAACTCACCAAGTTGAACGTGGCAACCAGGCAAGGTCACACCGACCCCCTCTCCTACCTTGTTCCTATAACCTCGCGCCGGATTAACCTAAGTTTGTGTGAAGGCCCGTGGGCAAACATTCTCTTCCACCAGCCTGATGCTTGTCTTTGGGTGTTTCCTACTCGCCATGTGGCGTTGTTTTTTCTCGTAACAGTACTCGTCGTAGTGAGGCCGACTAATACTGCTGCGTTGGTTTGGACGTTGTCGTTTCCACTGCCCCCTATTGTGAGCCTTTACCGTCAACTTTGCATCTTTCTCCGCCTTTCTCATACCCTTCTTAACGCAGGTTTCCAAACTTAATTGTGTTTTTTTGCAGCCTCGCTGTTTCACCGCCTCTGTTCTATTTGGCCATCGGCCCTCCTCCATCGCACCAAGTGACCCTCCTCCATCGCACCAAGTGACCCTCCTCCATTCGCACCAAGTGACCCTCCTCCATTCGCACCAAATGACCCTCCTCCATTCGCACCAAATGACCCTCCTCCATTCGCACCAAGTGACCCTCCTCCATTTGCACCAAGTGACCCTCCTCCATTCGCACCAAGTGACCCTCCTCCATTCGCACCAAGTGACCCTCCTCCATTCGCACCAAGTGACCCTCCTCCATTCGCACCAAGTGACCAGCCCACATTAACCAGCTTCTTACTTTTCTTCCAGGTTAAGCTGAACTGCCTCCCAATCTGTTCCCCGCCATTCACCCTCATTCTGTCCTGCCTCTTTGCTCCTGGAATTCTTTGCAGTTCATACAAATATACAGCTTCTTTTGTTGTTTCTCCGTCACGGTCTCACGTCGTACATACCTGGCGTACTAAGTCGTACTAAGTCGTACTAAGTCGTACTAAGTCGTACTAAGTCGTACTAAGTCGTACTAAGTCGTACTAAGCTACCACTTGTGCAAGTCTAAATATTAACAAATGTAACAAGATTTAACAAGACTGTCATCCAAGGCAAAGGCTCTGATGGCAAAATGGACAAGGAAGCCATTGGCTTATTGAGCGTCCAACCATTTTTCATTTGTATGTAACCCGCCCTCCCGAGATATGTGTGAACATTTTTAAACATATTCACGCTGCTAGCAGTTACACAATATGCAGATAATTTGTTCCATTCATTGATTGTCCTTGTGAGAACGAGTACTTCCTGATATCCAATCTACATTGATCCTTTACTAATGTTACCTCATTTCCTCTAGTTCTGTTATCTTTCGTGAGTGAGAAAAAAATCTATCTATCAATATTTTCATACCCATTCAATATCTTAAAAAACTTCAATTTGATCTCCTCTTAACCGCCTTGTCTCTAGAGTCGTTAAACCACATTCCTTCATGCGTTCTTCATAATTAAGGTCTCTCAGTTCAGGAATTATTTTAGTTGCTCTCCTCTATATTCTTTCAATCCTTCTTACGATATGGTCTCTAAGCTTGTATGCAGTACTCTAAATAAGGCCTAACTATCGTAGTACTCTAAATAAGGCCTAACTATCGTATCATTTTCTCAATGTGGTTATATATACTACCATTTGTTGCATGAACGGTTATTTGCTCATTTATTTTGTATTCAAGATTTAACAAGATTTAACAAGATTTGCCATCCAAGCCAAAGGCCCAGATGGCAAGTGGACAAGGAAGCCATTGGCTTATCGAGAGTCCAACAATGTTCATCTACTTATAGCTACTTATTATTGAATGATCACGGAAACAAGTCTTGGAGTAGGGCCTATGCACATATAAGAGTTACAAAACCATTTGCAACTATAATTAAGAATATCACGCTAGTGGTTTAATATGAAAACCTTGTTGAACACACAGCATGTTAGATAACCCTACGTCACGAGAGTCAGTCTGGCATTATCCACTTTCCAAATTAAAGTATGTTTGTACACTTATATTCCTATACTTGCCTATAGCATACGGCCATCGTCAGCGTTTCCAAGAAGCCAGGGGGATTTCCAACAGGACTGTTTTTTTAAAGGATGGATTGGCGAAATACGACATTAGTGTCGGGTGATTATTTGTGGTGTTAACGTTCTGTTCAATATTTTCTAGCATGTTCTGAGGGAGAAAATGAAAACAATCAACTGACACGTTAGCCGCCACAGCAACCATAACTAAGACCAACTTTAATGCATATACCCATTGAGTAAAACTGAATGCGAAATCACAATAATATGACCGTAATAATTTTATGATTCTAACATCGGCGGTCTGTGCTATCATTCGAACCAACAGGTCGATCAGTCGCTAAATGCCAGTCAGAGACACCGATACTTCAAACGGGTAAACCGTGTTGCATGATTAAGCCTTTAACACGCAGAGTCTGCAGAGAAAATTTTATTAGAGATCAGGCTTTCAATTTATCAGGGTCCCGTGTAAGAAATTAGTAAATCATTAGCATATGCTAAATGGTACAGTTCTGTCCGCTATTCGGAAACACACTTGGCTACCATATGGACAACATTAACGTTGACCCAAATGTTTATACGAACTCGTTGGAATTGTCATAGATCGTGGTCTACACTAGTGCCCTGCGCGGGCCTAGAATTTGATCCCAAGCCCGGCCCGCAATTAGCAGTTAGAGTCCAGGCCCGGCCCAGGCCCGCAATAATTTTTCAAGCCCGGCCAGGCCCAGGCCCGCAAACTAGAATTTAGGCCCAGGCCCGGCCCAGGCCCGACCCAGACCGTGAATGTTTGGTCCAGGACCGGCCCGGCCCGCAAGTTTCAGGCCCAGGCCCGGCCCATACCCGCGGGCCAAAGATGGGTAAGCCCGCGGCCCGCTAAGTTTAGAGAAGATAAACCTATAATCTTATAACAAAGACGAAAAACAAATAAACTGTAAAACAGACTTATTGTTTTATTAAATAAAAAAGGTCCATAGTGTGCTGGATGAGTTCTAAAAATTCAGCACCACCAACTTCTTCAAACTTACGAATATCCTGAAGAAAAATAAAGAAAAACTTCTTAGTGTCATTACTATTAAATATGGTAACATTTGTTATATTTGGCTTTAATGTATTGGTTTATTGTTAGGGTAGGATATTTGTTTATCTAACCCTGACTTAACCCATATGCAAG
Organism: Lamellibrachia luymesi; assembly: GCA_009193005.1. Taxonomy (NCBI): domain Eukaryota; kingdom Metazoa; phylum Annelida; class Polychaeta; order Sabellida; family Siboglinidae; genus Lamellibrachia; species Lamellibrachia luymesi. The sequence continues at coordinate 16,179 of SDWI01002558.1, forward strand.
CCATAATCCCAATTTATATTGTTAATTGAATTAGCTCAACTAAGTTAACATAATTTAATATGATATTTCAATTAAATGTCACCCACTGGCACTGACACCCAGTGGCATTTCCAGCAGGCCTGCAGTCACTAGCCTGAGACAGACAGGTTCAGACATGTGTGAATTAGTACAAGTGTGAATGAATTAGGACTGGGGAGAAATACCAATTACCAACTGGGTTGGGTACTGGGTAGTGGGCTAGTGGCCTAGTGTGCACTTGGCAGTGGGCAGGTCTTTCAGGTGGGCAATGTTTGGAGGGAAGACCTAGACAATAGAATGTCCACTGGTAGGGTCAAAGGGTGATAAGTTGATGGTTAATCATGGCTTGATTGCCTCTGCAAATATTTCTAAAGTAAACATTTGGGGCTGGCTACTTCCAGCCAAGTGAACTTATGGGGCCATTAGATTCCATGCAAGGTCTCAATTTGCAACTATATAATACTAAAGAAATAATTTTAAGCATTCATTAACCGGAATTACAATTTATAATCAGTTTTTATTAAAAAATAAAGTAATAATCGGTGTTTTGTATGAATATTTTTATTATGTCCAGGCCCAGCCCAGGCCCGGCCCGGCCCGCTCACACTAGGCCCAGGCCCGGCCCAAGCCCGATGTGTTTAAATTGTTTTCAGCCCAGGCCCGGCCCGGGCCCGCAGTATGTAGGCCCAGGCCCGGCCCGGCCCGCGAAATTATGTAGAGGCCCGGCCCGGCCCGGCCCGCGAAATTATGTAGAGGCCCGCGGGCTGCGGGCCGGGCCGTGCTTGGACCCAAAGCCCGGCCCCCGCAGGGCACTAGTCTACACCCGTCTTCATAATTAGGGACACGTAGCAGTGTTACTATAAGAACATAACTCAACACTGCTCTCAATCGAGAAGACCCCGGTTCAAATATCCGTGCCGTTCGAAGCCTGCATTATTTAGTTCATACCACCTTGCCCCAGTTTACACAGCTGTAAAATAAGTGGTAGAATGATGTGAATGAATAATTGTCGCACTGTGATTGCAGCGTGGTTGAGAGCATTGGAATTGGAATTTATATTGTATCAATACAACATTATATACAAACACTGGCATGTCAGCACCATTTTACTGCTATACCTATAAAGATGTTTAAATACAGAGGCAGATTTAAAGAAATGTTGAAGGGAAATGCAGGAAGTGCAATACTTATAATAAGCATTTCCCACTACATAGTCATAGAAAAAATACATAAATAATTTAATAAGTAAGGAGCACAATATACATAAATACATACATTAACTAATACTACTAAAATTGGTGACGTCGTCTTATGCACAGTAGTGTTTTTTTACCGTAGAGAAGTTGAGCTGATGTTGTGATGAACAGGTCTGCCAGAGGATATAGTGTGCTAAAGTACTTGGCGTAGGTTTAATGACCAGACACCGCACTATACGAGAACATACCTTCACCTTTTATGTGATATACAGTGTGCCATCGAAATAACTGATCGGGGCCATGCATCTTGCTGATCTCCATCCAAGGGCCTTTGCTACACGTGACATTACGCGAGAGCGGTCCTATTGTGACGTCACTGTATTCGCAACGCATTGTGGATCACAGTGAAATATCAGTCAATCAATCAATCAATATTTTTTTCAGACAAAAAGTACATGCAATATACATTATAATAGCGAAACATGAGTCAGTACCTGAACTGGAAAACATAAGATTCAATTTATATTTTCTTCTTTTTGCATTTCATTACTGTATTTGTCAAAGCTAGCCTGAAGCTGAATTAATAGTAGTGTGAATATGTTTAAAAATAGAATTGACAGATATTTGATAAGGGCGGGCTACACATAGATGAGAAAATTGTTGGACTCTCGATAAGCCAATGGCTTCCTTGTCCACTTGCCATCTGGAACTTGTTGTTTGGGATGGCAATCTTGTTAAATCTTGTTAATCTAAGAAAAAACACTACTGTGCATAAGACGGTGTCGCCGTTTCAATCTTGTCCAGCTCATTTGTGACACGAAGGCCAAGTTGCCGATTCGCGTGCTGATTGTCACGTCACCATTCCTCAGATTGTCACCCAAAGCAATAAGTTCCAGATGGCAAGTGGACAAGGAAGCAATTGACTAATCGAAAGTCCAACAATTGTTTATTTATGTGCATCCCCCTCCCCCTATCAAATATATGTCTGTATTATTTTTTTACATATTTACCCATATACATATGGGTGTTGTCGTTTGTGCAGACTTAAGCACCGGTATCCATTGTTGCTTGTGGCCCCCCCCCCCCCGACAGCCCCGGNCCCCCCCCCCGACAGACCCGGCGGGTGGGTTGATGGAGTGCCACCCCTGCATTGCACGCCGCTCTCCGGGCAGCATTGGTAATGCGAGTGGGTCTGCTGTGTAGCCTGTTCTGGCTGCTGTGGTCACGCATGGCAGCCCCAACATGGTAACGTCACCCAGTCACAGGTGCAATCAGACATTTTTTAATTCACAATTTCACAAAAAGGCATGGAAACTTGCCCCGGCACGCAGCTCAGCACAGTTCTTGAACATTCATAGAACTAAAATATTATGTAAAGTTGAGATACTGTAAATTTATTAAAATTTGCAAAACTTCACACTGATCAGAGAGCCTGTATTAGATGCAGCCACACAGGCGCAAACTAGGTTATACGTCCACGTGTACACGTGTATTTGCATATTTATGTTTGTCAACATCGACACCATCCATCGACCTTCATAATATCAATCGATTTCAACTCGGTTTGTGATGGTAACATTGATTCAAGGTAATCAGTTAAGTATCTTATCGATAACCATTTTAACAGTGGCGCTCGGCACAGCTTGGACATAGAGTCTACCATTTAAGATTGAAACTTAAGAACAGCGTCGATAACGTACGCTCCACAGGAGTGGCAGCTGGGAAGACATTCGGACGTTCCCAAGCTCCAGTTTTCGTCTCGTGTTGCTAAACATTTGCAGTAGCACGGCCATTTTCCGATTATGTTAATTTGAGGTTCCTACTGGAAAACCTCTCCTAACATAGCGGCATCGTGCCCAGACTGGCCGTTGACGAGGAGTTCTGGCAGATGGACGTGAGCGATCACTCAGGTCGGGATGAGCGTGTTCATTCACGCTGTCATCACCGGTTTCCAGGCATGGCACAAAGACCGCATTTGATTGCGAATATTTTGATATACGCTTGTCAACGGATGTCCTCAGGCTGTTAAATAATTGTACAGAACTCGTTATCTGAATCCTCATATCAGGAACTCCGTACCTGTAAAACTGGGCCGGTTGAAGAGACAATGTTTTGTACTACCAGACATTATCGTATACAACATTCATTCTGAGTGGAGACCCGCGGGCAGTCAGATACGGAGGTACCTTGCCTCCCTCGGGGGACCAACGCGGAAACCAACTGCGTGGGATCCTCTCCACTTACACTCCAGGGAGTGGATACCGCTTTGAGCGGTCTCGTGGACCGGATACTGCGCAGTATAAGTTACCTTTACATTTTAGTGTTAAGTCGGAGGGAACATTTCGGCGTCACCTGGAGACTCGCGTTTTGACCTCACTTATCCTCCTCTGAGTATTCATCCAACTGTTGATGACTTCTCGGGGATTTCGGCGCAATAGAAGTTTTCAAGAGGCAACGTTGCTATTGTAAACGTTGGCTTTACCACAGATTCATGATCGGATAATTATTTTTGTAACTAACTATTATGAGATTTCGGATTTTCAATGGAGATGATCGTTCCCTCCAGATTGCCACGGTCACCAGGTGTATAGATGAGTGTCTCGCACGTCGCTAGGTGATTTAGCCTGCAATACATTGACATCCAGTTGGGCAAGGGGATGTAGATGCCAAAGAAACGGAGATCAAGCTTCTGTTCTCTTGGACGGAGTTCACAGGCTGCGACAGTGCACTTGTGTTGTTGGTCCGTGCACTGACATCGGCAACACGATATCGATTTCTGGCAGAATTCTCGTTTTCCATGGGGCTTCGTTTGCCCCC
>SDWI01002559.1:9953-25143 GCA_009193005.1 Lamellibrachia luymesi
TTTGACTGTAGTGATTGTGTTGTGTCTGTGTGTACTGTGTGTCATGTATCATGGTGTATCAGTTTAACAGATCCATATTTGACTGTAGTGATTGTGTTGTGTCTGTGTGTACTGTGTGTCATGTATCATGGTGTAACAGGTACAACAGTGTATCAGTTACGAAGGTGTAATATTTACAATTCTTCAATTACATTGATGCATCAGTTACAACATAGAACATCACACATAAGAGATGAACTACACTCAGGAACTTTGAAGGTTGAATCGTGTTATTCTGACGCAAGTTTTACTGACACAATTCCTCAATGACTCTCCAGCCAAACCTTTCGTCCTTGAGCAAATTGTCAGGGTGTGATCAAGTATTCATCCCCATAACATATTCATCTTAGGGTGAAGATTTCACTATGAAATGTGTGAAATATTCCAATTAACGATGTGATCTTAGTAGACGTAGGTAGTTCTGATTTGTACATACCTTGTTACACCAAATAAAATCATGTTGGAAAATATATTGAACATTTATTTTTATTTTTGCAAAGTCATGTGTGATTATTTATGGATCTTAAGATATATGTAATTGTGATGTTGATTTCACTGAGAACAACACCTTTTTTGCACCTTGCTCTTTATTTTAAACTGTTCATCCAACTATATGCATAAATTAAACAAAAACACAAACTGCTATTGCCAAGTAAACTAGAACTGTCTTAGGGATCAACATAAACTTTTGACAGATGGCTGCAAATTTTCGACACCATATTTGAAACCAGGTTGCAAATGTCACAGCTTACTGTAAAATAGCAACAATGTCGTAATTTTGTAATACGACTAGAGGTATCGAGCTATATTGGTATACCATTCCAGTCATATTTCGAACCTTACCTTCTCTTTCTTGGAAACTAATCAGCTCTTGCATCTGACCTCCGATCCCCAGAATGAGCCCCATGTGGACACAAAGGGTTCGTATGTATGTGTGCGTGCATCACAACTAACTGAGACGATCCCTGGGGAGACGAGAGCCGCATACAAGATAATATTAGTGCCAACTCACACAAAAATTAACCATACGTATGACTAAGTAATAATCCATTCACTGCAATATGTTGAAAACAAGAGGAATTGTAGTTTCTCAGATAAACATCACATCAGAGTTGTCAGATCGAGTTGATTTCAGTGGTATATGAGATAAGAGCTAATCATTTTTGGGTATACTTCTAGACTATCAATCACATTCAAGTCATGAAAATGGGACTTCTGAATTTTCTGAAAGTTTTCAAGATGTCTACAAAGGACTCAATTCATTTCTTTGTCATTCCATTAAAAATATATATAAACTACCTAAGTCTGCCAATCGTACTCGAGGAGTTTATTCTCATAAATTGTTCTCACTCGTAACTGTCACTTCACGGCCGAGATAAGCGGAAGTCCCTGGAACAGCGTTCCAGTCAATTTCTCTACTGCCTGCAACAATTATATTCCAATAATATATAAAAGAAACAAAATGTGTAATTTGCCAAGTACAGTATCCACACAACTGTTGATTTCCCAGGGTTTTAATTGGACTAACGAAGCAGGCGGACCAGTGAATCATGGAATAATGAAGTAATTTACAGTGTGTCCAGATTTGTTCACAAAAACAAAACATGCAGATTACATAATCTAACAGATTTTCACAAAAAGGATTTATAATGTTTCACTGCACCTGCTTTAATGAGCAATGTATAATGTATTGAAATAGTTTGTTGTTGTTATATTTTGTAAGAAATCAGTTATTCCAAGAGTTATTTTTAGTACTAAACAACACTGAAAATTGTGTGACTCAACGTTGAATTTCAACAAAAACATTGTCAATTGATATACAAAGATTTACTTTTGACTGATTTCCACACAAATATAACCCAACAATATGTATAGCCTACAACAGTATTTATCATTAATCTGAAACCATGAGCTAGAATGATTCTCTTAAACAAAATGATGTAGTGTGATGACTTTCATCAGATCAACAGAAATATTTTTGCTACCAGCCTCAAATATTAAAATACTATTTTTCAAATATTCAATTCATAGATTACTTTTTAAACTGAAGTGAGACTCGTTTCAGTTTTAAAATGTCCCGGACAAAGCAGCATCAGTCAACAGTGACTTAGCTCCTTGACAGATCATGACAGGTCTAGAAATGTGTTTATACTAGATCTTGGCTCCATTGGTTAATACAGGAATAGTACAAAATACTACAGATCACATTTTAGTAGATTTTATTTTAATTTACTTTTCTGTTTCATACAAACGTTCTATTAAATCTGAGCTACATGATCGATATGAAGCTACAGAAAGGTCCACTGTGTTGACCACTAAAGAACTGCTAAGTTTACTGGACAACCATGTCAGTATAACTGAGGTGGCACTTGAAATGACAGACTAGTGAGTTGACAGTATTACAAACTTGATGACATTACCAAGTCACACAGTCCTACCTGAAGAATTCCCATCTTCTGGTCCTGCACCAGACAGTGTAGACGGAAGACACAAACACTCCTAGGCGGTGCTCTGCTGTGACTTCACCCGCCTGGTGGCGCACTCTATGAACACAATCAGACATCCTGTCACATTGGCATCGATTGACAACATACACACCTGCAATATGTCACAAGGGGCAGCACTTAGTAACAGGCATATTAGATTTGAGGTGGTTTGTACTATTGACGATATTTAGCTGTAACACATTTCTTGGTGAATTCTCATAAAACTAACACCAATATGATGTATACAAAACAAGATGTATGTATGCGACATACGTATACAACATAATATGCAATGTACGTATGCAATGTATATGTGTGTATGTATGTGTGTGTATACAAAGGTAAGTTCTTATCTAGCACAGTATCCAGTCTGTAGGACTGATCAAAGTACTTTACACTTCACCCCTGGTGGCAGACCAGTTCATTCCAACACCAACTCAACTTCTCTGGGAAGCATTCAGCCTCGCTGTAATTACTGTGCAAAGACTATTCGTTCACATATCCACCACTGTCTATAGCCAGGTAGTCATTTATATTTATACAGCTGAGTGAACTAAAGCAACGTGGAGTGAATGAAATTGTTCGTGAGTCCAGTTTTCTAATAATTATATAGATTAGAACATATATATGATAAGAGAGTCATAAACAAATAAAATTTCTAGATACAAACTTCTTAAAATCCTTCAAGATTAACAAGTTACAAGATTAAACAGCCTTGACAGGATTTAATTTAAGTTTTAACTTTAACTCACTCACCACTTAACTCACCAATGAAGAGACCAAAGAGGGCGGTGTTCGAGATGCCAATCACCGAGATGAGAAAGGTGGCTTTTGACTTGGAGATGCCCATCTGAGAAAAATGTTTGGGTGATTACAATGAATCTAATTAATTTTAATCAACATAAACAATTTTAATAATTTTTGTGTAAATGTTACAATCACGAGTAATGTTGGATTAAAACGTTATGTGGCTGTCTTATAATCTTGATTATTTATCACTCTTCAATAATTAACTTTAATATCAAAAGATTCATAAATATGAAACTTAAAAATGCCAATGTTGACACTAGTCTGCAGCACTGTCCAGTCTCACCTGTGTGACCCGATCAGGCAAGTAGATGTACGGCACGTTGAAGCCAATGCTCGTGAAGAGATAGCGAGACAGCGAAGAGAACGTCCTTGAGAAGTTCAAGTATCTGTCAGAATATTCCCTTAATTTCCTCCAAGCAGTGGCACAGTCGGAACAAGAAACACCCGTCTTGTGGTGCCACCTGGCGGGGCAGTGAGGTCACAAAAGGCAACAAGATTCAACCGGTACACATTGATGTTCGCCAGACTGCCACTGTAGAAGATGTCTCGACGGTACATCATGCCGGACGAACCAGCTGGTGGAGAACAGATGAACTACACTTTAATAGAGCTATCTGTGACATCAGTTACAACATAGAACATCACACATCAGAGATGAACTGCATTCAGGAACTTTGAAGGTTGAATCGTGTTACTCTGACGCAAGTTAGTGACACAATTACTCAATGACTCTCTGACCAAAACTTCCGTCTTTCACCAAATTGTCGGGGCGTGGTCAAGTATTCACCCCCATGAACTATTCACCCCAGGGTGAGGATTTTGCTATGAAATGTTCACTCCCTCTATGAAATATTCCAATTAATCATGTGATCTTAGTGTACGTAGGTAGTTCTGATTTGTACATACCTTGTTACACCAAATGAAATCCTGTTGGAAAATATATTGAACATTTGACACATTTGGAATGTTTTAATTATATTCGCAATGTCACTTGTGATTATGCATGGATCTTAACATATATGTACTTGTGATGTTGATTTCACTGAGAACAACACCTTGTTTGACTTTGCTGTTTATTTTAAACTGTTATTCCAACTATATGCATAAATTAAACAAAAACACAAACTGGTATTGCCAAGTAAACTAGAACTGTCTTAGGGATCAACATTAACTTTTGACAGATGGCTGCACATTTTCGATACCATATTTGAAACCAGGTTGCAAATGTCACAACTTACTGTAAAATAGCAACAGTGTCGTAATTTAGTAATACGACTAGAGGTATCGAGCTATATTGGTGCACCATTCCAGTGATATTTCGAACCTTACCTTCTCTTTCTCGGAAGCTCTTGCATCTGACCTCCGACCCCCAGAATGAGCCACATGTGGACACAAAGGGTTCGTATGTATGTGCGTGCATCACAACTCACTGAGACGATCCCTGGGGAGATGACCTCCGACCCTCAGAATGAGCCCCATGTAGACACGAAGGGTTCGTATGTATGTGCGTGCATCACAACTCACTGAGACGATCCCTGGGGAAACGAGAGCCGCACACAAGTTAATATCAGCGCCAACTCACAGTAAAATGTACCATACAAATGACTGAGTAATAATCCATTCACTGCAACATGTTGAAAACAAGAGGAATTGTAGTTTCTCAGATAAACATCACATCAGAGTCATCATATCAAGTTCATTTCACTGGAATGTGAGAACAGAGATAGTGATTTTTGGGTATATTTCTAGACTATCAATCAAATTTAAGTCATGAAAATGGGACTTCTGAATTTTCTGAAAGTTTTGTCAAGACTGTATGCAAAGGACTCAATTCACTTCTTTGTCATTCCATTAAAAATATATAAACTACCTAAGTCTGCTAATCGTATTTGAGGAGTTTACTCTCATGAATTGTTCTCACTCGTAACTGTCGCTTCACGGCCGAGATAAGCGGAGGTCCCTGGAACAGCGCTCCAGTCACTTTCTCTACTGCCTGTAACAATCACATTCAAATAATAAATAAAAGAAACAAAATGTGTAATTTGCCAAGTACAGTATCCACACATTTTTTATTTCCCAGGGTTTTAATTGGACTAACGAAGCAGGCGGATCAGAGAATCATTGAATAATGAAGTAATTTACAGTGTGTTGAGATTTGGTCACAAAACAAAATACATTTAAATAGTTTGTTGTTGTTATATTTTGTAAGAAATCAGTTATTCCAAGAGTTATTTTTAGTATTAAACAACACTGAAAATTGTGTGGCTCAATGTTGAATTTCAACAAAAACATTGTCAATTGATATACAAAGATTTACTTTTTACTGATTTCCACACAAATATAACCTCAAAAATATGTATAGCCTACAACAGTATTTATGATTATTAATCTGAAACCACGAGCTAGAATGATCCTCTTAAGCAAAATGATGTAATTTTGGTCTAGGTGATGACTTTCATCAGATCAACAGAAATATTTTTGCTACCAGCCTCAAATATTAAAATACTATTTTTCAAATATTCAATTAATAGATTACTTTTTAAACTGAAGTGAGACTCGTTTCAGTTTTAAAATGTCCCGGACAAAGCAGCATCAGTCAACAGTGACTTAGCTCCTTGACAGATCATGACAGGTCTAGAAATGTGTTTATACTAAATCTTGGCTCCATTGGTTAATACAGGAATAGTACAAAATACTACAGATCATATTTTAGTAGATTTTATTTTAATTTACTTTTCTGTTTCATACAAACGTTCTATTAAATCTGAGCTACATGATCGATATGAAGCTACAGAAAGGTCCACTGTGTTGACCACTAAAGAACTGCTAAGTTTACTGGCCAACCATGTCAGTATAACTGAGATGGTACTTGAAATGACTGACTAGTGAGTTGACAATATTACAAAGTTGATGACATCACCAAGTCACACAGTCCCACCTGAAGAATTCCCATCTTCTGGTCCTGCACCAGACAGTGTAGACGGAAGACACAAACACTCCTCGCCAGCACTCTGCTGCGACTTCACCCGCCTGGTGGCGCACTCTATGCACACAATCAGACATCCTGTCACTTTGGCATCGAGTGACAACATACACACCTGCAATATGTCAAAAGGGGCAGCACTTAGTAACAGGCATATTAGATTTGAGGTGGTTTGTACTATTGGCAATATTTAACTAACACTAATATGATGCTTGCAAAACAAGATGTATGTATGTGACGTGTATATATGACATAATATGCAATGTAGGTATGCGATGTGTGTATGCGATGTATGTATGTATGTATATAGGTTTGCGATGTATGTATGTATGTATGTATGTATGTATGTATGTATATATATATATATATGTATACAAAGGTAAGTTCTTATCTAGCACAGTATCCAGTCTGTAGGACTGATCAAAGTGTTTTACACTTCACCCCCTGGTGGCAGACCTGTTCATTGAACTGAAGCAATGTGGAGTGAATGAAATTGTTCGAGAGTCCAATGTTCTAACCACTGCGCCGCTGCCCCCCATATATATATGATAAGACATTCATCTAGAAATCAAATGTCTAGATACAAACTTCTTTAAATCATTCATGATTAACAAGTTACAAGATTACAACTGTCTTGAAATTTAGCCTTCCCCTGTTTGAAAATGAATCACATTCCTAACACATGCCACTCGACGAATGTATGAATAGAGAATAAAATGGCATCAGCCATATGCAATTCACAGAAATGTAAATCGCCTAACGGGCACACAAGTTATTTTAACACTGCCCTTCATGATGTGGGTTCCACTCAGCAGTAACTATTAAACTTAGAAAATTTTATTCAAGTCTTTTCAAGACTATGCATTAAAATTCAAGGATTTCAAGACCTTGAATTAACAAATGAAATTCAAGGCTTTTCAAGACTTTCAAGGCCTCGTACAGTCCGTGTTATACACACTAAACTTCTTTTTCTAAAGATATGTCACACTATACACTAACCGTAACAAGAGAGACCTCCTGGTCTCACAATCGAGGGGTGAGATTGTGGGTGATGCTCTTTGACTCGTAGATTCCAGTCCTCATCTTCACTGTGAGGGGCACATCCAGAACCTCTGTGCTTCTCGAAGCCATCAACGCACAGCCGTTACCCTATCACGGGGGCACAGTCATTGGGGTAATATTTAACAGAACTGTAGATCAGTCATAAGATATTCAGCATTATCTGGTTACCATGGTCACGGTCATGTAAACTGCCTATTATGTCATAAGTGACCTTCTTTTCATACAAACATAATACATTGACCATATTGGTCAAGATGAGTATTTTTAAAGATGACATAAGATCTGCAGGAAGTCGGCAAGTGTCTCCACAGCATACGAGACCTAGAATAGCTGACATCACAAGACAGTGACGCAACAGTGCGTCCATATAAGCTGACACAGCCCATTTCTAAACCAGTGTGACTCCTTAAAATCACTGAAAGAATTTACTTTGATCGTGACTGGTGAAAGTCTGACTAGCCTTATGTCATAGTGTACAGAGCCAGAACAGTTTTGCCATTTTTGGCCGATTCTTTACCAGATCTGGTAAAAAATAATAAAAAGTTTGCACTGACATTTATAAATTAGCATTTGAATGTGCATGTTCAACATTCAAATGCACTGACTACCAAGCCTACGTAGGATTACTGCATATCATCTGCACAAATAACCACATGGTTAATTTATTATTCACTACATTCTGCACAATTTCTTCAAGAAACATTTGTTCATGAAACATGTTTTATACTATTTGTGTGTGTCAAGATAAATCATATCTTCTGTTGCATATTGTTAAGGCAAAGATAGGAAAACCGTTATTTCACCAGTCAATAGTTTGGCATATAAAGTTTTGCCACAAAACACTTTTGCATCCACCACTCTCTACTAGATGGCAGCACAACACCACAATAAACTCAATTCATGTGATTTAGGCAGTTACTGTGTTTTGTGGATGAGTTCTTCATATGTATGCATCTTTGTTAAACTTTACCAAAGACAGTCATAGGAGCGGCAGCCTGGGCACAGCAGTCGATGTATGTCCAGTCGGCCAGTCGTGTGTATCTCTTGTTCCCTTGACCGCCCAGAACACACAGAACACACCTGCATGAACCACAGCCAAGCACATCAAATCAAAAGGCCGTTTATTACCTTCACAAGAATCATAAATATGTTGTCTTTTTCTCTCCGTTTCACAAATGACCCATTATTTTATTAAATTACACCATATCTTTAATAGTTCACATATGCTGAATGTGTGTAATAATGTTCTTTTTTGCCAATAACACTCCATAAAAATATTTTATGCATTGTGTATATATATATATATATATATATTATATAGTCCTTTTTCAAAGCATTTGAAGTTAACCCTGTATGTTTGAAATATTAATGGAGCATATTTGTAATATGTATACGTAATCGCAAAAAACAACTGATATTGTCAGAACAAATTATAGTATTCCCAAATAACCTCTTCATGAGAATGCTGATTATATTCTGCTTTTCTTTCAAATTTAGCCTTCCCCTTTTGAAAATGAATCATATTCCAAACCCATGCCACTCGACGAATGTATAGAGAATAAAATGGCGTCAGCCATATGCAATCCACAGAAATGTAGATCTAGAGTGGGGCGGACGAGCCTGCCTATGTTTCATTTAAATCAATTGCCATGCATGATATCTCATTTTTGTTTGAAGTGCCTAGTTCTAGTGCCACAAACGTAAGTCGAACGCNATACGTAATCGCAAAAAAACAACTGATATTGTCAGAAAAATTATAGTATCCCCAAATAACCTCTTCATGAGAATGCTGATTATATTCTGCTTTTCTTTCAAATTTAGCCTTCCCCTTTTGAAAATGAATTACATTCCAAACCCATGCCACTCGACGATCGTCGAATGTATAAATAGAGAATAAAATGGCGTCAGCCATATGCAATTCACAGAAATGTAGATCTAGAGTGGGGCGGACGAGCCTGCCTATGTTTCATTTAAATCAATTGCCAATGTTCTACCATGATATCTCATTTTTGTTTGAAGTGCCTAGTTCTAGCGCCACAAACGTAAGTCGAACGCATTCTGTGTGACTTGGTTTGGTCAAAATTACATCTCATCGACCAAGTAACATTGCCACCGCCTTCAGGGTCACTATATAATATAGTGATTAGTGATCGATAATACCAGTTATTACATTTAGGGACGTTAGACTTAGAAGTTAGAAGCTGCCAGGCCCAGGCCCAGGGTGCTCGGACTACTCGGTTTGAGACAACTTGGCCCAGTTCGATACAGCTCGGCTCCGATTTTGAGACAACTCGGCCCAGGTGTTGGCTTGCTGCCACTGGCATTGTGCAAAAGCAAGCGTTGACTAATTTTCGTTCGACTTACTGTAGTATATTGTGCTTTATATGACTGAATGAGAACACACGTGTTGGGGTCACATAACTCCACATGACGCGCTTTATTAGAAATGGTAAAAGTTGCATCCGTTATAACTACTTTAGTGTGTCTAGTCACCAGGCGGCAACATCTTACGGTGTGTGAGTCCATGAATGAATGAATGTTTATTTCCACATAGGTATATTTGTACAGTACATGTTTTTTACAACAACAAAATTTACATTATTTGTGGAAATGGAGAAAGCAGAAGTAAAAGCAAGGTCATGTCTAACCAATCTCTTATTTTTTTTGGAAGAAATTACAAAGTGGGTAGATGACGGGTCACCAGTGGACATGAATGAATTAATATTTATTTGTACAGTACATGTGTTTACAAAAAAAATGACATTACTTGTGGAAATGGAGAAAGTTGAAGTAAGGTAAAGGTACGTTCTTATATAGCGCGGTATCCAGTGCGTATAACTGCTCAAAGCGCTTTACACTTCACCCCTGGCGTTCCAAGGCCACCTCAACTCCTCTGGGAAGCATTCAGCCACGCTGCAATTGCGCGAAGACTATTCGTTCACATTTGCACCACTGTCTGTATTGCCAGGTACTCATTTATATAGCTGAGTGAACTGTGGCAACGTGGGGTGATCAAACTTGCCAAAGGTTCGCAGCGACAGCAGTGGGATTTGAAACCGGGTTCTCTCGATTGAGAGTCCGGCCTTCTAACTGGTATGACATCGCGCTACTAAAGTGCAATGCTTATTAAACTCTTTCTCCATTCATGTTAATATATGCAATAATATGCAATAAAATGATGACTATGCTACAAAACATACTAGACAATTAGCACCAATTTAAAACGAAAAAAAGAAAAATAGACACATTTTATTATCATCTAATTCAGTTGAATCTTTAACAATTATACATAATTCTACCAACAGTAATGAATACTTCTTATAAATTTTATTTTTATACAACTTTTTAAAGGTATGAATATTTTTTGAGGTCTTAATATTTTCTTTCAGCGCATTCCACAATTTCACACTATATACTGGGATATAATTAGCTTTTTGTGTCATTCTAGCAAATACTTGTTTATATTTTTACTTTGTCATGTGTCATAGGCCAAGCCCAACATTATATTATTTTTTTGTAGATTTACAGGTAAGCATTTCTTGTGAGCCTTATACATTATCATAGCAGTTTTTAGTTCGATGAAATCGAATGCGTTTAATACATGCACTACGATAAATTACACATTTGAATGCAGGTAATTGACATTGCACATAATTCTTACAGCCTTCTTTGGTAACATATAGATGCCCTTAATATTAGTTTTATATGTGTTGCCCCACACTTACCAACAGTAAGTTACATATGGAAGAAACAGTGAACAGTACAATATCATGCTGGAAGTTCTGTTTAATAAATATTTTGCTTTGTACATAAAGCCAATATTCTTAGATAATTTGGTTTTGATCATGTTAATATGGTCTTTCTAATTGAGCTTGTTATCTGTCAATACACCTAGAAACTTAGTTGTATACACTAGGTCAATCTTAGCAATTTTGATGCTTATTTCAATATTTATTTTTTTTTGCAATTGCTAAACAACATAAATTAGTTTTAGATACATTAAGAGACAACTTATTAATTGCAAACCATATGTTTAATTTATCCAATTCGCTATTTATGATTTTGCTTAGTTGAACATAATCACTTCCTGTACAGACAATATTTGTATCATCAACAAAAATTATAAATATCAACAATGTTGAAGTATTACCAATATCATTAATATATAATTTAAACAACTTAGGCCCCAGGATTGAACCTTGTGGTACTCCACAGCTGACATTTAGTAAGTCAGAATCACAATTATCAAATGTAACATATTGAAGTCAGTTTTGTAGATAGCTTGTGAGCCAGTCATCAGCTACATCTCTTATTCCATAATGACTTCACTTTGCTAACAGCAAATCATGGCCAATTGTGTCAAAAGCCTTATTCAAGTCTATGAAAACACCAATAGTAATTTTTTTTATTATCCAGGGCTGATGTCATTTCTTCTGTGATATGGAGATATTTGATCTAAAGCCATACGGACTATTGGTTAGAATACAGTGTTTCTCAATAAATGCATCTAGTCTGGTGTTATATATTTTTTTCTCCAGATGTTAAAAAAATTGCTGCAAGAGAGAAATAGGTCTGTAGTTAGTGAAAATATGGTTATCATTATTCCTAAAGAGGGGAATTACCTTTTCTATTTTCATTCTATCTGGAAAGACACCATTTTAAAGGAGTTATGACATATATGAATAATTGGCTTCACAATGTGAAGAATAACCTTTTTAACTATGGACATATCTATATTGTCATTACCTGTAGACTTTTGATTTTTGCAATTCCTGACAATATTCCACTTTCTGTTACATCCTCCATGTTCCTTTGATACTATTTTTTTCTTTTTCTAATAATTTGTTATATTATTTTTTTACTGTCTCTAAGTATTGATGTCAGTTTATTTTTGTATGTTTTATATTTGTCTTCTGCATTTTTTTGCTTTGCAAAAACTTTTTGTAAAGATAATTATTTTTCTTACAAGCATTACATAGCCCTTTTGTAAACCAAGGTTTAATATGACGATTATTATTGTCTATACACGTTTCCTTAAGTGGAAATTTTTTATTATATAATGATACAAAAGTGTCTAAAAATAAGCATATGTTACATTTACAGGCTGTCTTTAAATGTTACATTTACATCTTCTTCGTTTGTTATAGTTTCCCAGTTTACTAATAAAAAGCTGCCTTTAAATGCATCAACACAGATATCATCTGTTTTTCTAACATACTTGTATTTTGTAGCAGAGGATCTTTTGATATCTCGATACTTACAGATAGCAAATACTGGTAGGTGATCAGTTATGTCATTTATAAGTAGGCCACTACATCTGTTACACCCAACGTATATGTTACACCCAACGTATATGTTACATCCCCCGTATTTTAAAAGATTGAAACATAGGGGTTTAAAGTACTGTATATACAAGACTGTTCACTGGTGTCTGAGCGGAGTCCTGACGACCCGACCAGTCCTGGTGGCACAGTCGTGTGTCATCTGAGTCACTTGTGTCTCAACCGGTTCTGGTGGGGCTGCTGGCACTTCTCTCACTTGTGGAGCACCAAGGCTTGTTGCAGTCAGCAACTGGTCTGCTGGGGCCGCTCCAACGGGTGGAACGAACAACGGAGGTAACTCATTCGTTTCGCTGAGGTGTCTTCTGTTTTTGCGCAGCTGTCCGTGCTGTCTGGATGTGTGAGCCTCTAACGACTGCGGGTTCCCACACCTTTCCCCTCTGAACGCGCACGACGTCGCCTGGATTGAGTTGTGGCAGAGGCGATGTACCTTTGTCGTAATAATATGATTTCTGCCGCAGCTGTCCATGTTTAAGGTCCTTGTGTGCGTCGACCACCTTCGGTTGCAGCAAAGTCTGCTCCGCCGGCAGCTTTGATCGTAGCAGCCTGTTCATCAGCATTTGGGAAGGTGTGTACTGGAGACCGGAAACTGACGTATTCCTGTACTCGAGTAGGGCGAGACAGGGATCACGACCGTCCTCGTCCGCTTTCTTGGACAGTCCCTTGCAGGGGCGGATCTAGGCTTGTTGGCAAGGGCGGATCTAGGCTTGTTGGCAGGGTCGGATCTAGGTTTGTTGGCAGGGTCGGATCTAGGCTTGTTGGCAAGGTCGGATCTAGGCTTGTTGGCAGGGTCGGATCTAGGCTTGTTGGCAGAGGCGGATCTAGGCTTGTTGGCAGGGGCGGATCTAGGCTTGATGGCAGGGACGGATCTAGGGTTCATGGCAGGGTCGGATCTAGGCTTGTTGGCAGGGGCGGATCTAGGCTTGATGGCAGGGACGGATCTAGGCTTGATGACAGGGACGGATCTAGGCTTGTTGGCAGGGACGGATCTAGGGTTGATGACAGGGTCGGATCTAGGCTTGATGACAGGGTCGGATCTAAGCTTGATGACAGGGACAGAGTCTCAGCCAGTCGTAGTCATATGTCATTCTACTTACGAACCGGGAGGGGGGCAACACACGTGTCGTTCTACTTACATAAGGGTTAATATTAGCCGGTTGCTAATACTTCAAAAGCGTTCGACTATGTGAATCGAGAATCGCTCTTCACTAGTCTCAAGAAAGTTGGATGTCCTCCAATCTTACTTCATCTTATCAAATCATTCTACGAAAACATGCAAGGCCCAAGTCGATGGAATGATATCAGATCCATTTCCCTTCTAAATGGTGTGAAACAGGCCGCCCACTCTTTTCGGGATATACTTATCTGTAATATCGAGAGAAGCCAGGCAAAACGCTAACCTTGCTAACCCGGATGTGGGCCTGAGAACCAGATTTGATGCCAATTTATTTTCTATGTCACGCCTGAAGGCTAGGACCAAAACAACAACGTTACATGTGTGCGAGGCATACTGTGCAGATGACGTCACGTGTGCGAGGCCTTCTGTGCAGATGACGCTGCCTTCTGCTCTCATTCCGAGCAACAACTGCAGTCTATCATAGACATTTTTTTTTAAATACTTGCTCAGCGTTTGGCCTCAAAATCAGTGTCAAAAAGACTGTCATCGCGAACCACGGGACTCAAGTAGCCAAAATCATTCTCAGTGATGAAGCACTCGAAATCGTGGAGGCTCCAACATGTCCAACAAGTTCACTCTTGACAAGGAACTTAAAGCTGCAACATTCTTTCCTCAAAAAGAGTTTGGTCCAACAAGAGCCTGGCACTACATACAAAACTGAAAGTGTATCACGCATGCGTGCTCAGCATAATGTTGTATGGTGTAGAGACCTGGACTACCTATCGTAAACAGGAATTGAAATTAAACAGTTTCCACCTACGCTGCGTACGGACTCACCTTGGCGTGAAATGGCAAGACAAAATTACCAACCTGGAAATCCCACAATGCTGCAACTCAACTCCCCTAAGCAGCATTCTAAAACACAGACGGCTACGTTGGCTTGGTCACGTACACCGTATGCCCATTGGCGGCCTTCCTAGGTCACGTACACCGTATGCCCACTGACCGCCTTCCTAAACAAATTATGTATGGGAAGTTAGCTGGAGGCAAACGACCAGTTGGCCGACCCAAATTGCGATACAAATATGTCACGAAAAGAGACCTGAAAGAGTATGGCGTCGATCCTATGCACTGACAAACAGTTGCTGAAGAACGACCTACCTGGCGAACCAGTCTTACTGGCGGTTCTGCTATAGACATCAAAGCATACCAGATTCACCAGGAGATCAAGCACAGGCGTCATGCTCGCAATCAACCGACATGCTGCAGCAAACACAAGCATTGCCTCACGAGACAGAAGCTGGCCACACACAAACACAAGCATTGCCTCACGAGACAGAAGCTGGCCACACAC
>SDWI01002560.1:12090-33768 GCA_009193005.1 Lamellibrachia luymesi
ACAATAAAACACAACTCAGTCAAAGGACATTTGCCTTAGAGAGTAGAAATTTGGACTGCATGTACATCATCACCCTAGCCATGCAACCTACTAAAATAAATTGGATATCTTAAATATTTTTGTCATAATCATTATTTCAAATTGAAATTGCGGACATATATGACAGCTAATGCCAATAATCACTACATAAATATAATTATTTGTTCATTTTTACTTATTTTAATAGGTTGCATGGATTTATCAGTATTCCTACAGTCAAAGTTGGTTTCAATGCAATATATATAATACTTTTTTAGATATCTGTGTTGAAAGAGTATGCCTACTTTATGGCGGCCATCTTGGTTTCCCGTCACCATGGCTACCAAAATGGCGGAAAATTGGGTCATGTTTATTTTCAGTTAATAATGAGTCTTTACAAAAAAAAATGAATGATAACAACCCATATTTAAAAAAAATCACTGTCAAAGGGTAGGAACCACCTTAAGTCAGTTAACTCAATTAAATTAATTAACTGTCAAGAAAATCACAAATTAATATAATTTAATTAATTAACTTTACTGGAAGAGGTTAATTTAATTTAATAAAAAAAAATACAATTAACTTTCAATTAACTTTTTTATTGGGTATATCATTTTATGCAATCCGAAGGTGACTGCCACTGGCTTGCTGTCAGGAGTGAGCATTAGCTTTGATGATCATAGTGCCGATTAGACACAGCCACTTAGCCAGTGAGCCAAGTTCACCAATCCAATGTCAAAGAAAATTTCTAGTCACGTCCAGGCAGTTGTTTGAACAGTGCCAATGTCCAGCCAGTGCAATCAGTGAATAAGCTGAACTGTGAGTGTGCCTGGCCAGGTGCTACAGCTGTATTGTTTTAGAGTATTGATTCCGATTGCTTTTGTGGCGGCTTTCATCACCCATCCAAGGGGATGCAATACAAAATGTATCTGGAGTCTGGAGGTTTTCTGGACATAATCCCACATGCCATATTTCAAAGGGACAAATGTGAAAAGTGAATGAACACTGATGAACCAATACTAGGTACAGTACAGTACTTATGGTACTATCAACCTAGTATACTTATGTATGCATGCTTTTAGAAAATAAGTTCTTTATAAATATGTTAATAATGCCAATTCAATGAATTTGTATGTTTTTCTTCTGTGTTTTTAAGTCACGACTTGTGACTAGTTTCTCGTGCGTTTTAGGTTACGTGTCAATTCACCCGAGACAACAATACAGAGCACGTTGTGTAAAAAGCGCAAATTTCAATAGCGAAACGCGTCACCACTCGCTATAGCAAGCACAAAGGAGCCAAGTGCCTTCGTGTAAATTCCATGACGCACGATCTTATAGCCGCTGCACACACCTCCATTATCCAGACTTCGCTCTGTGGCGCCACCGTCTGTCGCACACATCTTCGTCTGGTTGCAGATTGTGCTTTTCAATGTGACGGAAATTATGTATGCACCCAGATTCTGGGTGCATCCATAACCTAATATTCTGATGAGCTAATAAGCACGATTTCGTTTTTCGTTCCTTGCTATGATCAAACTAAAAAATTGCGTTTCACTAAGAATAAATCATAAAAACGCTCATAAAACGCTCATAACTTACGACGAGGTTAGACCGCTGATAAAGCAAAATACATCCATCATAAACAGTCAAATTTACCTAACTGCGTATTATTTTGACTCTTTGACACTTTTACGTAGAGATCCAGTTTTTCAGTCAATACTT
Source organism: Lamellibrachia luymesi (assembly GCA_009193005.1). Lineage (NCBI taxonomy): Eukaryota > Metazoa > Annelida > Polychaeta > Sabellida > Siboglinidae > Lamellibrachia > Lamellibrachia luymesi. The sequence goes on from SDWI01002560.1 coordinate 13,831, forward strand.
CATAAATTATGGCTTTTGTCTATAGCGTCTATTTTACAGCACTGCGTTGACGTCGTGTGTGCTGTTTTATGGCATCGCCAAGGTCAAGGTTGTTGACAAAACGTATGGTATTTTTGGAATTGGAATCTATTCAACATTTCAACATATAGCAGTACAATACAACATTATAAACAAACAGTGACATGTCAACACCATTTTGCTGCTATACCTATCAAGATGTGTAAATAAATAGGCAGATTTAAAGAAATGTCGAAGGGAAATGCAGGAAGTGCAATACTTTTAATAACCATTTCCCACTACGTAAACAAAAATACATAAATAATTTAACAAGTGAAGAGAACAATATACATAAATACATACATTAACTAATAGTAATACTACAAAAAAAATGGTATTACATATTACCATACTGTTTGAGCAAATTTTTAGCTGTGTCTAACCACAATATATACACCCCTAACGTTCATATTGGTATACTCGATGACACAACTTCGGTTGAGGTTGATGGCGCTCTCCACGAGCTTTGTTATTGAAAACTGTCAACAATTCACTTGTGAAAACAACACCTTACCGGTGTGTCACAGAAATATTGTCCTCTGTGAAACGGGGTCTTCTTTTTTTAAATTAAATTTTTTCTCTTCACCCAGTGAGCAAATAAGTTAAATGTTGTTGAAAAGCGTTCGATGAATCGTATTATTAGCCACTTTTGGACAACTTTTCTATTTATTTTCTGTGCACGCTGTGGTCCTTACGATGGAAATTTCGATCATTACGACATTACGACATTAGCTTATAATGAATTTTATGGGCGTCTTAGTGAAACGCATTTTGAAAATGCTCTTAAAAATCTATGATGGATTTTGTGTTATAACATATTTTCCGTATGAACTCTTAGTGTCGCCATCTAGCGGTAGTCGTCTGAAGAAGATTGTTGATAGCAGTCGAAACGTCACGGGAAGAAAAATGTAAACTGACGGTCATATAAGCAAAAATATTGCTCTCTTGTGCTAAGTACATTTCCCAGATGGATACTTTGCTCACGTGTAGAAACATTCATGCAATTTACTTCAACATGCGGATCAGTATCCTTTTTGTTATACACCAATATTTTACGATTTGACCCATTACACAACACATCATGTAGTTCGGCATATTTTTCACACAACTCAGTCATCTTTCTCAAACCAAAACTGGTACGACATAGTAAAAACTGGTACGACATAATATAATAATGTCATCTGTATATCCTGCAGGTCCACATGACTGTTGTCTAATAAGGTAGCCTATACGAAATCTTTATATAAGTTTGAGACGTTACGTTCTGGTCTCACCGCACGAGAATATTTGCATCACACGCGTTGCAGAGCACGACATTATCGTTGCTTTTACCGCTACACGTATGTGTTTGTGGGGCGCGATAGCATACCGGTTAGAAGGCCGGACTCTCAATCGAGAGAACCCGGTTTCAAATCCCACTGCGGTCGCTTCGAACCTTTGGCAAGTTTGATCACCCCACGTTGCCACAGTTCACTCAGCTGTATAAATGAGTACCTGGCAATACAGACAGTGGTGGATATGTGAACGAATAGCCTTCGCGCAGCAATTGCAGCGTGGCTGAATACTTCCCAAAGAAGTTGAGATGGCCTTGGAATGAACAGGTCTGCCAGGGGGTGAAGTGTAAAGCGCTTTGAGCAGTCCTATGGACCGGATACCGCGCTATATAAGAACATACCTTTACCTTTACCTTTATGTTACTTTACTCGTCCGATATGTGTGTAGCAGTCTCACGATACGGCAGAATGCGATTGGCCCCGGGTCATGGCGGGAGAGAAGGGGATTGGAGAAAGAGAGAGAGGTATGGGGGAGTGGATGCGAGTGGTGGAGACGGCAGTGAAATGGAAACAGTGACGAAAGAAGAAGGAAAACAATAATCGACGACCAGTATTGATGTCAGCCTCACCCCGGACTTCAACGACCAGTATTGATGTCAGCCTCACCCCGGACTTCAACGACCAGTATTGATGTCAGCCTCACCCCGGACTTCAACGACCAGTGTTGATGTCAGCCTCACCCCGGACTTCAACGACCAGTATTGATGTCTGCCTCACCCCGTACTTCAACGACCAGTGTTGATGTCAGCCTCACCCCGGACTTCAACGACCAGTATTGATGTCAGCCTCACCCCGGACTTCAACGACCAGTGTTGATGTCAGCCTCACCCCGGACTTCAACGACCAGTATTGATGTCAGCCTCACTCCGGACTTCAGGAGTAAGGGGAGAGCAACAACAACAACATTTTAATCGAGTTTCCTCGCAGAACGGTCATGTAAATATGGCAGAACTTTGGTGCAGTACAACTTAATCAATTCACTTGGGCCGCCACGTGCCAGAAATCCCCATTTGATGGGATGGCTATAGCTGTCCCCACCCAGGGAATTTGTCTTAACATACTTCCATGGTTCCATTTTCATTTTGCCCCACCGTTCCTTTCCGATGAGTGGTTGTACGTCCTTTGATGCTACCAAGCATCGTACTATTGTTGGAACGGCAATTTCTATTAACACCTTATGATGCAGAAATAGGTCAGCAAGTTCTATGAAGTCTTGCGAAAATTGGCTTGGAATGTAATACATGTCGGAGAAAGCGCCATTTGCACGTTCTATCGCTCCATTCTCAGACAATAAGCGCTGGTAACAGGCGTTCATGACAGTAGATGAGCTTCTTCTGCTCGCAATCTCTGCAAGAGCATTGGTCGTTGCATTCTGGTACATCGCCCACCAGTTCCACTTGTGCCACACTGGTGCTGGGAGGCCACACACGCCGCGTTTGCACTCGGTAAGTTTGCTGATTTCACCGATCTGAACATGCGGCACGAACCACACCGCTTTCCTCGAAAGTTTTGACAGCGTATGCACAACAAGAAGCAGATCGTCTGATGCTACTAAATAGCCCTGGACGGCGTAGTCCATCTGCAAAGCCATCGCCATGCACTTTTGAGTGAAAGCACCTTGCACGTGGCCGACAGGATTACTTCCGTAGGAAATGAAAGAAAACGTAAACCGATTAACACGTGGATAGCGATTTGCATCGATTGTGCCTGGACCACAGTATAGAATATTAGGGAAGAATGGCCGGTATAGTGTTTCAAAGTATGGAATCGCATCATAATGCGGGTTATTGAAAATGACTAAGAGAAGCACACCATCAAACTGTGTCCACGGTTGTGCAAAGTTGATATCTACGTGCTTAGGCAACGTTACATTTTGACGATGACATGTCTCATTATAAAGCTTCGTCACGGAGTCGAGATTAGTAACAGGGGTGTATACACCAGGACCTAAGTGTTGACGTGACACGGGCACAGAATGATCTACTGCATGCAACATCACATTTTCACATTCTTCGTTGAACAAATGACTGAATTGTGGAAACATGTAGCCAATCTTATTCAGTGCATCCAACCAGCGACTGTAAGACAAAGATATAGAATCGTTCAGCATCCCAGAGCTGTTGGCAGTTAGATCCAGAATGCATTGTTTCATGGTTGTATCCCAACAGTTCCACTTATTCAGTTGTTCCGCTGCGGAGAATAACCGACTAATCACTGTTGAATTCAAGCTAGTACTGCAACGTCGTACAACAACCTGGTTCCCACTGAGCCACAGTAAACGCTGCACAACTAAGCTCCACATTAAGCTCTCATCAGGATCAGCCACAAGCGCTGCAGGCAAGGCCCAGAACGCATCTCTTGTGTACAGAGCGTCTTCAAGGTGAACTGGTGCGAATCTTGCGTTGGCCAATGCCACATTCGGGGCATGGGTATCACAGGAGATGGCCGAGTCTGGCGTCTTCAATCCATAACATGCCGCCGTTGTCTGAATGGCTGCGACTTTGTGGCGGCACAATGAATACGACATTGCGGATGAGGAATGCTTTCCTATTGAAGTCCTGTTGCAGCCAAAGTGAGTTGCCACATCAAACATAATGCCGCCAGATGTGGAGACTAAACCCGTCTGTGGTCCGACCGTTGCAGCATGCTTGGGCGGCTGCATTGTGGTGGCATCGCCCTGCACCATGATGGGTAATATAACAGTTGCACCACGCTGCAAAGCAGAACGGTAAGGTTTTTTTAATAAACAATGTCTTAAATACTTAACCAATGACTTACACAAAAGTATCTTTTTTTTCTAAACATTATATTGGTTTTAAAACTATCAACGTATATTTTGATGATAAATATCACAATACTTTCTTGAATAGAGACTCACTATGTAGTAAGCTGCACATCATTGTGTTGTTATTTCATTTCTTGTTGAATAAAAATGCTTCTACGTGACACTTGTACCTGGTTGATACTTTACGGTGAGAAAGCTAAGTAGGATGGATTCGACTCTTGTTGGGTATTCTTTTAGTTTGCAAAGTTGTCATTTATCATTTGCATATTATGTCATTTGGTTATTGGTTGTGTGCTATTAAAAAATGCCCTACACAACGTTGCCTTCTACCAAACCAAGAAACATTAGTCATCCCAGATTACTAGTCCGCGTCTTCAGCTTAACTAAACATAGTTCGAAGAATAAACACATTATAAAGTCAGAAATAAGGATTTATCTGGGTATAACTTCCCTGAGTTACACAGCTCATGATGCAAAGATTATGTACGAAACATCAGACAAAGGAAGCATAACACTGCCAGCAGCCTCACGGCACTGAAGGTTCACTGCCTTGTGCAATCAAGTGGTTACAAACCTGGATGGCATATAGGTAAGCCGCAAGGAGACGAGACTGGTGCTTATCAGACAAAAGCAACTGAGTGGTACTCTTATCGATGTCATATCGGTTCAGAACAACGCATCGAGGATGCCTGAAAACATATTACAGTGTATTAATGTTTGTTGTGTGTCATTGATAAAAGTAGCAGTTTTGGCAATATTTCTCCCCCGAGGCAATTATATGTTGTCGCAGACCAGAGTCAAAGTCAAAGTATGCACCTGATTATGGAATAAAACGTTAACTTCAATGAATAAAAAGTACAATCAGATTATTTATATTTATTAGAAATAAACGTTCAGTTAACAAATTATATATTGATCACATGCACAGTGAAATGCAGTACGAAACTGTAGGTAATAAATGTTCTTGTCACAAGTTATTATGTGGCCAAACTCCAAAGTTTAGCAAGAGATGTATTAGCAAAACCTATGTTTAAACCAATAGGCTGGATATTGAAAACCAGCGACACATATTAAAGTACACAGAATACCCATCACTTTAGCAAGGAAACATAAAACCCAATTTCCACCACTAGAAATCAAATAATACCCAGCTAGATACGTGACTAACTGAAACACTTTTGTCGAATCACTTTTGTGATTGAACTGCATTGAACTGATCAATTCAAATCCATTTTGGGATTCACCTCAGCACTATCGGATAGTTTGAAGAGATTAAAGCAAGTAAACCTGCGTCGTGCTGTTCCTCCATCAACCATGAGCACCGTCCAATCAGCGTATGTCAACGCCAGCGTGTCACAAGAAGCATTCCTGCCGACAGCGATGACCCACCGCTCGGGTAGTTTGAAAGATTTCTGGTGAGCTGCCGGGATCCTCGCTGACAGTCCTATGTACTGATGTAAGATAACAAAATGTAGTTTGCAATGCGTTTTGGACCATTAACACATACTTAATTCCATAAATCCAGGCATGTGCGTATGTGAAATGTTATTATCTTTCTTCACATACATACTAGTTATGAATTATTGATCCACAAAAGATCATCCCAGATCATTTGTTACAAACATGGCCTAAACTCCTGGTCTACGCGGATGGCTATGATAATGCACCCTCATTAACTCCACTCGTAGGTTCAATTTAACGCAACAAAAGCTGGATAGTATGTCACCGGGTCACTTATTGCTTTTGTTTAGCTTGATAGAGGGCACCACATGACTTGTTTAAAACGTATATTGTATTATTCTTTATTTTATACAACAACCACTGTGATGTTGCCACATTTAAGTCTTACGTTTATTTTATTAACACAATGACCTATTTCATGCTTTACATTATAATACAAGTTAATTTAACAGTACGAGACTGCTGGTTGCGCGGGAGGCGATCCCCTGATTTGATTTGGTACCCCCCCGCTGATATCTGGTGCAGAGATCAGTGGTCAGCCCTTGGCACACTGTTTGTATTTGGAAATTATGTATGCACCCAAATTCTGGGTGCATACATAATTAGCTAATTACGATGTCATCCGGGCATTTGGCTAATTCATAAACTAAGAGTTAACTTTTATCAGTTTATACGATGCATATATATATATATATATATATATATATATATATATATATATACCAACTTCAATAACATTTTCACGAATTATAATCAACGTATGATGATTTCATATCCTCGAACATTTTTCCTTGTATATTAACATTAGCCAGTTTTTCCCATAGGAAACTTTTAATGATCCGATTGTATGCTTTACTAAAATATACAAAACAGATACAAGTTTGCCGTTGGCATTTCTTTCTAAATATGTTTGTTACCAATCTTAACACCTTTACCCGTGCACTTCGGTTCAGTTGATAAATCGAATACAAACATGATGATAGGAGACAGTACACAACACAAAACCCTAATTGTACATTTTCGTAATCAATCAATACCTAAGTCATCTCAAGATTTTATGTTAGAGGATCAAAGTCTATGCATTGTAAAAAACATAAATATCTAGGTTTGATTTAACTGAACATCTTGATTATATTATTATTATTATTTTAAGCAACGTCCAGTCCCCAATTTGCGTGCTCTTTACTCGATTATCTGAAATCCCTTTGCCAATAACAACGCCGTGTTGTTGTAGTATATCCTACGTTCACAGTGAGGGGAATGGTCGGAAAGCCTCTCTACGAATTTCACTGTAGGGTATATTCTATCATAAAACCAAGATTATTTGTGATACTATTGGATGATTGATTGACTTAAGCATAATTTAACATATCGCCGCGTCATTCTGAATCGAAGTAGTAGCCGAACAACTTTATCGCAAAAGTTAATTATTAATAATATTATGTTACTGTTAATTAAAATTAATAAAACAAATGCATGTTTTCATTACCCTTTTAGTAGACGTTCTGATCCATCAAAATAAACTCACTCCGTGTAGCGTGATCTGCGTGACGACAATCCGTTGTGTGTCTCTTTTTGAAATCTCGACAAGGAGCGTTATATTGTGTGGAATGACTAACGACGAGATTAAAGTTTAAAAAATGTGTATAACTCGTATAACTTTAACAATATTTCCTTGTTATTGTGCGGAATCAAATGATGGTATTAATGTAGACATACAAGCAGTTTGTGGTTTCATCACCATGCAGGAATTCGGTGGGTTGCCAACAGTCGAGGTGTAAGTACGCGCGGCAATCGTCTTAATAAGTCGAGTGCTGTGCTAGTCTCGCTTATCCGACTCTTCGTGAACAGAAGAAGAGAGTCTGACAGAAGAGGCGTGGTCTCGTTGTTTCACACTGTCACCAATCAACTTTGTGTAGGCGTTCGCGTAAAGCGCCAGCAACTAATGAGCATCATTATCGAGATGTTACACTACACTAAACATATTTTTGCCTGAATTAACCTTTCAGTCGGACAGTTGTGTCAATATAATCAAAGTTAGAGTTAATTCGAATTGCATCATATAAACTGATAAAAGTTAACTCTTAGTTTATGAATTAGCCAAATGCCCGGATGACATCGTAAGTAGCAAATTATGTATGCACCCAGAATCTGGGTGCATACATAATTTCCGTCACATTGAAAAGCACAATCTGCAACCAGGCGAAGATGTGTGCGACAGACGGTGGCGCCACAGCGCGAAGTCTGGATAATGGAGGTGTGTGCAGCGGCTATAAGATCGTGCGTCATGGAATTTTCACGAAGGCACTTGGCTCCTTTGTGCTTGCTATAGCGAGTGGTGACACATTTCGCTATTGAAATTTGCGCTCTTAACACAACGTGCTCTGTATTGTTGTCGCGGGTGAATTGACGCGTGAACTAAAACGCACGAGAAACGACGGAGATGCACCAGCTGTTATAGAGAAAAAGTAAATTTGTACACATTTTAGCTAACCTAAACTTAATTAGATATCCCATGAAACATCTACACAAATATATGCTACAAGAAAACAGTATGTACTATGTGCTATGCAAATTGCCTGACAGTTATGGTCGGGCGGGAAGGTCGGGGTGGGAACGTACCCCGCTGGTGTTATACTTCTATACTGTACTTGGGAGGTTCTGGGTGAGCTGACGTTGAACGGCCAGAAAATAAGCTGTAGTTGGTTATAGTTGTAGTATGTCATTAAAATTTCATAGGTGCATATTTGAGGTGACCTTCAGCAGCGCAGCAATGGATTTGACAATATGAAAATGTTCATTGCTTTCCACAGATAATCTATCATTGTGTGAATATGGGTAGGCATTTATACATTTGAAGTACTTACCAAATACATAATGAGCGCGAATCCAACGAATAGAAAGCACGGAAGCCGATTCAGACGTCCAAGTAACATCTTAGTCTTAGCTGTCGGAAACATTCTAGTGAATCTAAAACAAAACAATACCTTTTTAGACATTGTGTAATGTCAGATATGCCGAAATGGCCTCAATTACGTGAGAATCGACCATATACCCACACTCTAAAAACAGATTGGTTAAAATGACCAGGATATTGGTCAAATTCAACCAATGTGGTTGGTAGATATGTGTCCAACCAATCTCTTGGTTAAGACAACCAATTTGTTATGGTTAACTTTTTAACCAATCCATATTGGTTAGAATAGTAACCAACATATGTTGGTCAATTTAACCAAGTTATTGGTTAATATATCTAGGTCATGTAGCAACCAATGTAAATTGGTTAGGCTAGCACCAATTATATTGGTTGGAATATGACCAATTGATTGGTTGTCTAGAATAGGACCAATTATGTGGAATTAATACAATATACCATTTAGGCAATGCAATAGACAACAAGCTAGAGTTCATTCTACTATCACTGCATGCATTTAATTTCAGGAACATCAAGTAAGTTTTTTCAAAGTTGTCAGTGCAAGTAGGTGCAAAACATGTAATATGACGGCATTGTACTGAGACATTAAATAATTTAACCTTTAGAGACCCGGATTTTTTTCAAGAAATTGCTATGCTATTCTTTAAACGCATGTCATTTCATTACTATAAAGAATTTCAATACACATGTATACATTTTTGGAAAGGTAATATCCTCAAGAATTCAGTCACAGTGAAATATTTGTGTTTATAAGTTGTCAGACATCACACTTTATTCAAAATGGCTGACAATCATTATCGCTGGCGACACATCATCACATTTATTAGACAATAACAAAAAAAGTACTACTCACATATGAAAACTGTTTACATATTCAGAAACTGCACTAAAAACTACACAAAGATGCAAAGTTTGAAGAAAATATCTTCATTGTTTCCTGTTCTATACAAAGTACGAACTGTAGGCCTAGCCACAGGCCTGCCATGTCCACGACCACGCCCTCTGTGAATAGGGGACCGGTCACGTCCACGTCTTGACTTTGAAGCGGTAGCCCTACCTCGCCTGGGCCTGCCTGTCGTTGCCGTTGCCCTGGCCTTAGACCTAGTCAGTCTAGCCACACCTTGCTGTTGTTCACTGTAGCTGTCAGTGTCACTGCTGCTTTCAGGATGAAGATTACCACTGGTAGCAGCAGCTACAACTGTCGAAACCACTCCACTTCCACTCGGGATTGGATCGATCGAATCAATCGTTTCAGTCTCACTGTCCGAATGAACAGGCGTCACAGCGAGCGATATTTCGGCTTCTTCGTCAGTCTCGCTGTCATCTTCATTCGATAATTCACTATCTTCCATATCATCAATAATTCGAAGCACCTCGTGTGGATCTGCGATCAAGCGCGATCGCAGCGCCATTACTTACTTTTACGGCGGAACACAAATTATCAACAACAATCTTCAAAACGCTATAACAACACTAATATCAAAAAATTTGCGACGCCATTACTACAGGGAATGCCTAGGCTATTGCTCTATTGATCAATCCCCTACACCCCTCTACCAGAGCAATGAAATTACCGCAACAGACCACATATGACCACCCCTATGCCGTCGCGCGATATATCGCGCGACCGGTTTCTAAAGGTTTTAACATAAAATACAATACATTATAAACTACGGGTGAACGATATAGAACTAAAGCCAATAAAAAATCAATGCAAACAAAGGCAAATGATAGAATAGCTCAAACTGGCACGTCTAGTCAATGTACTAGTAACCCTCAAGGTCATGAAAGTATAAAAATGTGTCGTGTGACATATGCACAATGTAAATTGTTAATTGTGTTACATGAAATAATTCAAGAGACGTCACACTGTGATCTTGATTTCAGTTTTCTAGTACACACAAAAGTACACATTACGAGTACACATTTGTAAGGGCAAATAACTGGCATGCAGTGCATGACTCTATTCGTTGTCTGTTTCAATTACTAACTAACCAAGTACAATGCACATAGAGCAGACGGGCAGCTTGATGACAACTAAAAACAAAACAATGTCAGCTTCGTATTTCTAGTCCTAACATTTAATGTGGCCGAGAAGTTCCATCTCTCTTGGTGTGACCACGTCATATGGCGTGGTGATGTTGAAAAGCCCCTTCTGTACGAATGTCCACACGTCTGCTGCCTCAGCGGGGTACTCTGCATTGAATATAAAGAAGACCTTGAAGCAGATGTCGACTGCCTTCACCAAAAAGTCCACCTCATAGAGCACATCCTCACAGAGGAGGAATAACTCCTTGGCCGCCAAGATAGTGTCACAAAGAGCGAGGATTTGAGGTTGCCGAGTCATACCTCACTTCTCCTCTCATCTCTTTCTTAGGTAGGCAGCAAGGTATGTCCCACTCTGGAATAAGCAAGGAACACGGAGTATAATACGCTGAAGCATGACGACATTCCAGTACATTATGTGTACATTTATTTATATATTCATTTATAATTACTAAGTTAGTAATGTTTTTGATTACGGATGTGGCATATGCTGCGAAGATAGACATGCCATGTGTACTCCAGTGAGAAGTGTCAAATAGCCAGACTGGTGACTATAGAACAGTGGATTTGAACAAAAAAGTTAATACTTAAACTTACCCCTGAATGTCTCAATCATGTGATGCATTCCCCAATCGGCCATCTTGTCTTCCACATAATTGTCCATCAGTGATGACTGGTGAAACTACAAAAATATTACCAAATATATTAATCAATATAATGTACTAATTGGTAGACATCAAGTAGGTCTAAATACTCAAACTACCCGTTATATAGAAAATAGCAACACAGCTGCACAAGTCCACAGTGACTCAATACCATTGTATTTATGTAGTTCACTACACGCGTTTACTTTACTAAGAATGTATGACATAGTATGTAACAGCTAATAAACAGCTACAAGAAGCAATTTGAGTTTGTTAAATCTTGCTGGCTGGTACATGTAGACTATCCTTGAAAGTCATTAACACTGACTGCTGTCTGCCATCTAGTGGAGTATGGCTGTTGCTATGAACCACCCCGCTGGCTTGAGCTGGTCACTGGGTAATTTGTCATTTCTGCATTCCACAGTCAAACACAGGATATATCAGTTTCAAACATTCCATTAAAGCTTTGCTAACTAACTTTACTAACTACTTACAACTCCGCATTTTACAGTTAACATAGAGCAAGATGTACACTGGCTAACAGAGAGTTACTAACTCCTTATGATGATAAACCAAGATCTGGTATATTTCATCAAGAACTCCTAGTACTGCTTCCAGCTCTATATGAAAACTGATACGTGCGGGCTTGGCCCGTCTCCATCACTAAACACATACAAGGTCACACCCCTGAGAATAAAACTAGTCATATGTATGAATATATACTAATACATTACATTAAAGTTACATCAAATAATAGCATATTCCTTTATATACCATATCATGCCAAAATTATATAATATAAACAAACTTTTGGTTAAGAAACTATTTGACACTTACCAAGTGTCTACGCGGTGGCCTCGTCAGTTCAAAGTCATGCTGTGAAAAGGAAGTTGCCTGCATCTCACGTGACCACTGCCACTCAGCAAATGTAGTCACCTAGTATTTAACTGAAACTTCTTGGATTGTTTAGTTGTTTTATTATGGGATTCACAAAGTACTAATACAGCGGTTTAAGTTGCTGTACTGCACAATAAGGAAGACATCAGGCAACAATAATAAACAAAGATTGGTTGTAGGCCTAACCAATGTGATTGGTTACCGGACAACCAAAATAATGGTCACTAGTTGACCAATATATTGGTTAAGCCAACCGATATTGGGCCAAACAATTATATTACTAATCTAATGTACTAATACATCGTCTGAAGTTGCTGTACTGCACAATAAGCACGGCATAAGGCAACAATAATGCATAAAACAATTGGTTGTAGGCGTAACCAATGTGATTGGTTACCGGACAACCAACGTATTGGTCACTAGTTGACCAATATATTGGTTAAAACAACCAATATATAACCAATATTGGGCCAACCAATTAGATTGGTCGTTTTCTCAACCAATCTGTTTTTAGAGTGCATATATGCACACTGTAACGTATTGCTTTATAACTATGATGAGCTTATTTTTATATCTTGTTGTAATGTCAATGCATTGTGTTTAAATGGTATTGTGTTTAACTTATAGTCATGTGACAATAAGTATATACTAAACGTAATATATAAGATAAGTACCGCGTTCTATTTAATTTATGTATCGTTATAATCAGCATGTTCTTATTTTGTATTATAGTGTATTGAAATTGTGCTTACACAAGCCGATACTGCACAGGTGGTCCCGCTATAAGTCCAACATGGTTTCCCAGAGATCATAGTCGAGAACAAACGTAGTAATATTGTTACTGTTGTTGTTGTTATTATTATTATTATTATTATTATTATTATTAAACTTGTAGGCCAGGGCATTCACAGTTGATGTTGAGACAATAATTTCGGTCTCATCTTGATTGGCCAAGCTCAGGATGCAACGGGTGCAACGCCCAGCACCACGCTACATACACTAGTTCGTGGAAGATTAACGAGAATTGCCTACACAAAGACAAGGATCTCCCCTCTCTCCATTTGCAGTTTAAAACGACCGTTATTCTCGGTCCCGACACATTTAGGGGGTGGTGAGTGGGTGGCCGCCCGCCACTGGAGGGTACAGGCCAATATGGAAACAAAAATGTTTTGGTAAGGCCCACCTGACTAAAAAGTGTAAACACAAAACAACCATCGTGATTTCTATTGTGGTTGATGTAATCAAATGTCTTGTTTAGTTGTCAAACGGAATTTACCTTCAAAATCATAATTGCATGAGAAAATACACAACAAGAACGGAATAACATTTAGTGTAGGTGGGAAATGCTAGCGTTGTGCTATGTCACGTGTAGTTCAACATAATATTTTTAGAATGTTAACGTGGCTCTATGCTACTGTTTTATTTTGTTGCATACAATTATCCATTAGCGTGGGCTGTGACGAACAAACGCTCTATTACAAGATACGCCATTATTATATTGATGTAGCTACTATTGCGATCAAGGCGACGTGAAGTTGCTGTTTACAATTAATTTTCATATATAAACACAAAACAAACCCCAAGTCTGATAATGCGTGTTGCTGACGAAGCGACCCCAAATGGATAACAGAAGAGTAGCGACTACTTGCACTCTGGGCTACTTATTACAGGGCAACACGCTTACAACGAACTACTTTGTGGGTAGCTAAAGAGTTCGTTATATCCGCGAATTCGTTATATGCGTGTACGCGTTTACTCGCTAGGTGGTAGTGTTGTATGTGACAGTTTTTAAACTATTCGCCGGGTGTCTATCAAACGCAAAGATATTTTGTTGTGTAACATTTATTTAGATGACACATAAAACAGTTACAAATGTTACTATTAAGTGTAGTTAGAGTATAACATCGCAGTCCACCGTCTGTAAAAAAAGTAACGAAACATGACGTAAACACATGGCCAAGCACACTAAAACACGAACTGTGGCGGGATGGAGCCACGGTAACTACAGTACTTCTTGTACAACACACACAGAATGATAAGAATCTGCTTTGAAGAAATCCTCCATTGACGTTTGTTTGCTGCTGGCTAGAGCACCACACAAAGGAAATCCTCAAGCCAGTCGCAGTGCGCTGCAGCGTCGTCTGACTGCATAGCCCCACACCCAGGTTCTCATTAACAAAATACAGATGGTGCAAAGACGGGCGGCTCGCTTTTGCCACAACGATTACACATCCAGAGAAACTGGGTGTGTGCCAGAAATGATTACAGAATTACACCTAAAGCTACTAACAACCAGGAGAACAAACAGACGGCTCACCATATTTCACAAAGCCATCCACAGTCATCTATCATTGCCTGTCGCAAACCTCCTCCTACCCATCAAACGCCACTCACGGCATCTAAATAGCAAAGCCTTCAACACCATACACGCGAGCAAGAACTGTTACAAATTTTCTTATTTTCCCCGAACAATAAAATATTGGAATTCATTACCAGACGCAATAGCCAACATCACAGAACCACAGCAATTTAAGCAAGCTCTCACACACACGGGAATTATTTGCGAACAACCGGGCGATTTTCAGTTGGACAGAAATTCGTTATACGGCGAAATTTGTTGGGGGAAAGGTGTTCGTAATAACCGTGAATTCGTTATACCCGTTTTCGTAATATGCGTGAACTCTTATAATGAAAAAGATAGGGAAAAAATCCGTACGTAAGAAATTGTTTCGTTATATCCGTCAATTCGTTGTATCCGTGTTCGTTATAAGCGTGTTGCACTGTAGTAGCCAAGGGAAATGAATCGGTTAGCTGTCTATGCGGGAGACGGCTTTCCGAATTTTCGATACGACATCCCGTTGTTGGTGCTGATGTCATGTCTCATATATTTTCTGTTTTAATGGCGGAAATCATAAGCACAGTTCTGGACACATAAGAGAATGATGTTATTTTCATCAAAAAAGATATTTAGTCTTTCATTAGACAAAATAAAATATTAGTACTCCAATTTATATATATGAATACAAATATATATGTCACATTCATATATTGTGCATACAAGTATATCAAGCCAAATCCCACGGTGTAACATATTCACATCATTCCAATCATGTATGGCACACTATTTTACATGTGACATGCAATTGTAAGTTAATATATAAGCTAACACGAGTTCTTGCGCAAATAGTTTTTGAATTATGTGTATTTTAATTAGAACAATAAATCTTCATGATTTCCAAAACTTGACAAAATGTTAGAATCCGCCATTTGAAATGATAACCCAGAAACTATTCGAGCTACGGCACTATATTTATATGTGTGGTTGTATTGACCTTTGGATTAATTGGTAAAATGTTGGTTGAATAAAAAATATGAGTAAAAGATTTTCTTATTTTGGTTGATTTGAGATGGAATGCCCCAATATAATTTTTCCGTTCAATATTATTTATATATAAAACTATACAACTTAAAAAATACATGTAGCAAATGATACATTGACATGCGCAGCATGTAGAAAAAGGTACTCATAAACAGCTTAATGAACTGACAACGTGGGGTGAACACAAGCTTTGAAACGGCAACACGAGGATTCGAACCCCACTGTATTATTGATCCACGTAAGTGGCACATACCTGTTTGAGAAGACTATATTTGTTAGCTGTGCCGTACAACTCCCACTTGGTGACGAACTGAACTGCGCACAACAATACATTCTACAGCCTAGTGTAGCGGCAGAGTTCATTCATTAGCATATCAAATACACCATTAAGCGCCTGATCGAAAGGCCACCACGTGATTACAGCGAGGGCACTGACCGCGTCAATTTAAAGATCCTTTCCTGTCTCTATTGTTTTCGAGTGCTATATTTACTGAATTTTGGAAGAGTTGAAGAGTGGTACGCAAATTATTAGATTGCATTAGATGCGCTATGTAATGTTGCATGTTTGACATAAAACCCTATATAAGATCATTTATAATAATTAATCTGATCAGTTATTTGCATTTTTTGTGCGCGTGCGTTTGGCACACTGACTTGGCCTTGTCCTTGCACGATGCCATCGCTGCCCTTGTAGTTATAACTTATATATATATAGCATCGAACTTTTCTCTCCACAATTTTGGCTCCGCAAATATTACCTAATATATGTACATACAATAAACAACAATAATGGCTCATATGGTGAAAATAGTAGTGATTTGCTGCCTAAGTAATACAAAAAATGTGATTATCTTGTTGTGCATATCGTGTTTAATTTTAATGTAACAAATGGAAGTTCAGGAGCTCAGGCTTAGCAATTAAATATAGTGGTACACCATTTTTGTAGACAGAACAAGTAATTAATTAATTCATACTAATTATTAACAGTGCAAGTTTAAATATTTTCACTGTGTAATATGTGTCATAAAAGCTGATGAGTTCAAAAAAATAAACAATCTGTATATAATAAAGGCATTTTCACAGTATTGAGGGAAGCAGTGTCTCAGGAGGGTCAAATACATTGATGGGTAATTTTTTATCATATTCAAATGTGGGATACTATACATTATCTAAGTTTTCACACCAGCAGACATTAATCACAATTAACAAACGTTTCAAAAACAAACTTTTAGCTCACGTGTTCTGACCGGTGTGACAAATGTAACCTATATGTATACGTCAATCGTGTTCTAATAGCACGTTCAATCACTGGGTGGTACCATGTAACTGTCGCTGCTGTAGTTTCCTGGGAAACATGGGTGGCTCAACTATCGCTGCTTTCCCCTATCATACATGCGACACATTCCACGTCTTGTGGTTATGTTTTGTGTCTCCAACGCACGTTAGCACAAGCAACGTGTTTAGGTATCAAATCACACCGATTTGGTAATTAAGGGTATATATTTTGACATATCTCATTGGAGGAAAACTGTATGTATTCATTAACATTAATCTATGAATAACATACCAATGCTGGTGAATTCAATTATATCACATATCATGGAACAATGCTTATTTACAACTTAAATGGTAAATATTTTATTTTACCCAATTAACTTGAAAAGAGTATAATTTTGTCTAACTTGTGGAAGGTGACATGTTTACGGGTGCGTTTTGAGTGCCCCGCGGGAGTTGCAATAAGGATACACAATGGCAGGCGTATACCTTACAGTCAGAGCTGGCTGGTACCACACGGCTGAGTGATTGACAAAGGGTTTATGCTGCCATAGACGTTGACAGTTTAAACACAGACCCTTTGTAAATCAGTCAGCTGTGTGGTGTGATTGCAGGGTAGTCGGCCACCTTAACAAGTTCTTCTCAGTTCGTCACCACGTGGGAGTTAGACAGCACGGTGAAGAAATTTCGTCTTCTCAAATAGGTATGTACCATTAGTCTTACGCGGATCACTAATTCGCTTAACTTTTATAGACGAGTGCGATGACGTGTTGGTTAGAAAATGGGACTCACAATCGAGAGAATCAAGTTGGTGTTGGAATGAACAGGTCTGCCAGAGGATGAAGTGTATAGCGCTTTCAGCGGTCCTACGGCTTCGGACTGGATATCGTTCTATATAAGAACCTACCTTTAAAAAAAACAGAAGCACGTACAAGGGAATCAGCCGCTTAATACCCTTATGAAAATATACCATGGTATTACACTGTATGCCATGATATGCCATTACATTACATAGTGAACTGTGGTAGACCATGGTTTTTCGTATCGTGTGTATGTTAATTGCATATTATGCCGTGGATTATAGAAATTAAAATTATGTTTGCGTTAACAGATGTACGGGGGACAAAGCGTAGGTGGCGTACTGAATGGAACATCGGGCTATTAATCGAGAGAATCCGAGTTCGAATCCTCTTGCTGCTGTTTCTAAGCTTGGGAAATTAGTTCATTTCACGTTGCTCCAGTTCATCAGCTGTACAAATGAGTATGTATGTATGTATGTATGTATGAATATATATATAATTGGTTATATAATCGCTTATATCATTACAATGATAAATAATAAGTTGCACAACAAGCAGCAACCAGGATTACATACAAATAAAGTAAAACAAATAGGTGAAATTACCATGTCTAACAGTACAGGTAATACCAATGAATCATATTAATTTAAAATAACGGTAGAAGAGGTAATATTAATTTGAACTGTCATAGCCAATTAAAACACATGCCTTTAATGCAGATGCAAAACTTTTTATGTTAGGTTTACTTTTAATATCATATGGAACTTTGTTCAAGAACAATGCACCTTTACATTATATACTGTTCGAAGATCTAACAGCAGAACTACTTGTCGGACGAATATATATCTCAATTGCCTTGTATCATGATTGTGAATGTCATGTGTAAATAAAGATATAAGTAGATGTTTGAAAATGAAACGGGTAGGCTGCTATAAGTATAACTGTACATAAATTTAGCAATTTCAATTTGATACATATCCTGCAATTTTATAAAATTAATTGAAATGTGGATTTGATTAAATTCATTGAAATGTGGATGAGAGAGTGTGTGTGCATCATTCAATCAAGTAGAAGTCACAGTATATTGCCATTCACTAATTCATACTCCATTCAATCATTTATATTCCATTCACAATTGTTTGTTGTATAAGAATCCGGGGAATGTGTTCCTTTTAGTAACTAAAAATGAAAAGCTTAATATACGTAGTCGACCCCACCTAAAAAACTTCACATATCTACCTAACTGTAAGATGAAAGTTTGTTGGTATGGTATTATAAACAAGAAACATCAATTTAATGTATCCGTTGACAGAAATAATGCGTCTAACATACTCTTCACAACATAGTGACTTTAACTGAAAAGGGTAACAACTAGCCCCGGACTCCCCTAATTACAGGGGTCGTGGACTAGATTTATAGGTCGTAAACTCATAAACACGAGCGCACTGGAACGCAGCATAAGTCTGCAGTGCCACTGAACCCGAAAACCTGGTTTTAGAAATGATGGAGCAAATCGTGCAAATTCTGATAAATACAATGTCTGCTGCCAAAATCCAGCACACGAACAACCTAAAACATATAATAGCATCAAAAGAGGACACAATTTGTACCTTATAAAATAGTGTGTACGTTCTGGGGGCGGAGGCGGACAAGCGAGAGTATTAGGGCAACACGGCCCCTGTAGGTAAAACGGCCCCCTTCACGTACGAAAAATGTATAACTGTGAACGTCCCCACATTTGGTGCAAAATTAAGCCAGCTTCTATTTGATACCCACCACGAAAATTCAGCAACAAGAGACAGACGTAATTAAATCAGTGTGGTTTTAAACTTTATATGCACCATTATATGCACTGGTGTAATATTTTGCCAATAGTAAAATGGTAAAACTCACTATATAATGGTTTGAATCATGGACTTAATTGGTGACATGATAATGTTATTAATCAGTTGACATGTGAAACAATACAAATTGGGCAATAGTATGTTGTGTTTTTGTATACATCGTGTCAAGACACACGTTGTGTCTGCGGGGCAAGACGAGCCTCATGCATGTGGGGCAAGACAGTCCCTATGTGTTATCCCACATGGTCGCAATAACTAATTGTGTTTAATACATTGAATATAATATGAACATTGCATAATATATGTTCTGTCAGCCTGTAGGCTGTAATTATGATGGAATATTACTAAACCAATATTATATTATGTATTGATTGCAAGGTATGTATTATATGTTAGCTCTCGTTTAAATTTAACAACCATAATGTCCTGATATATTACTATTATAACATTTGTGTGTGTATATATGTATATATATATATAT